>CAUYRT010047578.1:0-31095 GCA_963574885.1 Lepilemur ruficaudatus
TTTACCAAGTTGTACAACTATTCACAAAAATTAATCTTAGAGGATTTCCTTCCACCTATTGAGACCCCTAATACTCTTCCTTAACTACATTTCAAGCATGCCCCTCCCCTCCACAGTGCTCACCACATCCCTCAGATGTGGTGAACCTGTGAAATTTAAGTTATGGGCTTCCAAAATAAAAGTCAGGGACAGGCACAGGATAGACCTTCCATTACAAAAGGGGAAAATAGAAAAGAAAAAGGGGTAACAGATCACAAGTAAGTCTAAAACCCAAGAGGGCAAACAATATTAAATCTTAAGTCTTAAAAATATTCTTCTTTGACGTTATGTCCAGCATCCTGGCCATACCAGGACTGAAGTTGAGCCCCTGATCTGATAATCCAGGCAACTCCACTCCCATGGCTTTGCTGGGCATAGCCCACCCCACTGTTCTCATGAGTTTCAGTCATGTCTGTGGCTCTTCCAGGCTGGAATTGCAGGCTAGTGTCTCTACCATTCTGAACTGTCAGGGGCAGCCCCACTCTCGTGGCTACACTAAACGTTGCCCTAGTGGGGACTTTCTGTGGCAGCCTTGCTCTTGCGGTGGCCCTCTGCTTGGTTTGCACACCCAAGGTTCCAGACAGCTCTATCCTTGAAAATCTAGGTGGAGGTAAGCCACACTCCTATGGCTTGTGCACTCTGCACACCAGTGAAGATGGCATCGCATAGACACTGCCGAGGAAAACTACCTGTACCCTTTGAAGGGGCAACTACTGCAGCCTGTGCTGCACCTGAGTCCACTAGGAGTGAGCATAGGGCAGGTCACAAGCTGTACACCAGAATGTGGGGTGCAGAGCCTTGAGATGGTACCAGGTTTGCAGAGGTCTCTCTGGCATAAGAAGCCCCTCCTTTGCTTTGGCATTCTGGGTTTGTGATCTCTCAAATGCCTTCAGGGTCATTCTTCCATTGTCTTGAGGAGCAGCACCTGGCATCTGTTGATATGGCAAATCCATACTAATCTTCTTATCAGTCATTTGGCCACACCCTTGTACTCTTCTAAACACACTTTCTCATTCTTTTCTATGGATGGTCTGAGAATTTTCAAATTTTTAAGTTCTGCTTCCATTTTAATTAAAAATTAAATTTAAATTTAAATAATTTTTCTCTTTCTTGCATATTATTATAAGCATCCAAGAGAAGCCAAGCTGTACCTTCAAAATTTTGCTTAGAAATCTCTTGAGCCAAATATTTTATTTCATCAATGGCAAGTTCTACCTTCACCCGAACAATAAGACACAAACACAATTCAGCTAAGTTCTTTGTCACTTTATAACAAGGATTGCTTTCCTCCAGTTTCCAATAAAATAGCCTCATTTTCATTGAGACCTCATTGTAATGGCCTTTACTGTCCATATTTCTACCAACACTCTGTTCACAAGCACTTAGGTATTCTCTGAGAAGACTGACATTTTCTCTACATTTCTCCTCTTCTACTGAGCTCTCACCACATTGCCCATAGCAACCCATTCATGGAAATGTAGGCTTTTTCTAGCATGCACTCTTAACTCTCCCAGCCTCTACTCACTACCCAATTCCAAAGCCACTTCTACACTTTTAGGTATTTGTTACAGCAACACATACTTACACATACTTCTTGGTAGTCCTAGTTACTCAGGAGGCTGAGGCAGGAGAATCACTTGAGCTCAGGAGTTTGAGGCTGCAGTGAGCTATGATCATGCCACTGCACTCCAGCTGGGATGACAGACTGTGACCCTGTCTCAAAAAAAAAAAAAAAAATCTGTCTTAGTCTATTCAGGCTACTATAACAAAATACCATAAACTGGGCAGCTTTTAAAAAACAATTTTATTTCTCATAGTTATGGGGGCTAGGAAGTCCAAGATCAAGGTACTAGCAGATTTGGTATCTCACGAAGCCAGGCTTTCTGGTTCATGGTGGCATCTTCTAGCGGTGTCCTCATGGGGTGGAAGGGCAAGGTAGCTCTCTGGGGTGTCTTTTATAAAGGCACTGATTTTATTTATGACATAGTCACTTCCCGAAGGGCCTCACCTCTTAGTACCATCACCTTGGGAGTTGGGCTTTCAACATATGAATAGTGGGAGAACACTCAGTCCATAGCATTCAGTCCATAGCATTCCACTCCCTAAAGGACTGAGAACCAGAAGCTCCGATGTCCAAGGGTTGAAGAAGATAAATGTCCTCACTCAAAATGAAAGAGAGAATTTGCCCTTTCTTCATTGTTTTGTTCTTTTCAAGCTCTCAATAGTTTGGGTGATGCCCACCCACATTGATGAGGGGGATCTTCCTCATTCAGTCTACTGATGATTCAAATACTAATCTCTTTTGAAAACACTCTCACAGATACACCCAGCAATAATATTTTACCAGCTATCTGAGGATCCCTTAGGCCAGTCAAACTGACACATAAAATAGTCCTCACTTCCCTCTAACAGGGATCCAGTAAGTGTAAATTGTTTCAAAGACTAGTCTCTTTGGCCATATAGTCTTGAGGTTTTATGATCTGTTGATTTTCTTGGGGAAAAGATTCATATAAGAGCAAGAGAAGAAGGGGCATAGATTAGGGTCAAAAAAATCATAGACCTGGAAAATCATTTGAAGAAAGATTTGCTTTAATTCAAATAATTCAAAGTTGATGCTGAGATATTTGCCTTTAAGCTGATTAGAAACAATTAACTGAAAGCAAAAACTAGTTTGCAATTTGGACTAAACTGCAGTGGTCCCCAACTTTTTTAGCACCAGGGACCAGTTTCATGGAAGACAATTTTTCCACGGATGGGGGTAGGGGCGGTGGAGGTGGGGCTCAAGTGGTGATATGTGGCCATTTTTCTAACTGGCCAAAGACCAGTACCAGGCTGTGGCCCAGGGGTTGGGGACTGCAGGACTAAAGGGTAAAGGAACAAAATTTATATAGTGAAATAGTTATTTTTAAAATTTTTCAACTTGTCCAGTGATTTGTCTGTGGCCTTTCTCTAAGAGACAGATGTCCTCTGGCTTTGAGTCTTAGTGTTTTGGATAAAATGTTTACTGGACATCCTTATTTGCTGAACAGGACACTGATTATGCCTTTCTACATCCTCATTTTAGAAGAAACTTCTCCATTGAACATGAGTCATTTTTAGCTGTGCTTATAGCTCCCAGAGGAGTTATTCACTCAGGAGAGAAAAAGCCTCGATGTGATCCGAATGTGGCCACTGGTCTGATTAATGTCTTTTGTGCCCCATGACTCCTTGGGGACCAGTATGATCGCACTATCTGGGTGTGAGTTTTATCAGGTGATTGGAACACAGTCACCTCCTCAAGTTCAGGCTGATTGTAAAGGCACACAGAAAATGGCAGGAAATATCCCATAGGGAAGTGCAAAATTCCAAGAAGCAAGCATACCATGAATGGAATGAAATCTTCCGAGGATTGAAATGAGGCCTTTGGAGAGTCACTTTAATATTTTTATGCTTGCTTCATTCATTCATTTGAGGATTCAAAGTTATATTTTTATAGTCACTGCATACTATAGATTCTGATAAGTGTTGGAGATACAAAGATGAATTAGACACTAATGCTAACCTCTGGAGTTTAGGATAGACAAACTGTTATTATGCAGTGTGATTCATCTGTTTATAGAACTGTGTACATTGTACTTAGGTAGTCTAAAAGAGGGGGCCAAGGACAACTTTCCAATGAAGATGACAGTTAAATTGAATATTTTTTATTTCATTAAAATATACATGAAACAGAACCCATTTGATACAGTTGCAGATCATTTTCCTTCTTCTTTTCCTTGCTCTTCTCTCTATCTGTCACTGATTCTTGAAGGACAAGTTAAAATTAACCAAATATACCAATTGGAGCAACAATCCTTGTCTGAGGAAACAGATCTATAAGGCATGGAAGCATGAGTGAGCTTCCTGCAAATGGCACTTATGAGAGCATGGCCATCACGTGTGGAAGCAGGATGGGAGGAGGGGAAGATAAGGTTGGAGAAGCAGAAGGTGAAGATCACCCAAGATTGAGATTGTGGTCATGGGGAGTCATAGGGACATATTCAGCGTAGGGAGTGTCACAATCATATTTGTACTTTAAAAAGTTTACTCTAGCGGTAAAGTGGAGTAGGAGGTGGAAAGAAGCACTGTCACATTCTAGATGAAGATACCAAGGCTGTCAGCTAGTGGTTTTCCACCCTGACTGCGTATTAGTATCATCTAGGAAGCTTTTAAAATCTTGATGTTCAGTCTGTACACCAGATCAATTAAATCAGAATCTCTGGTGGGTGGGACATAGCACCAACAGTTCTTAAGCTCCACAGGTGATTGCAATGTGTAACCAAGGTTGAGAAATAGTAGTTTAAAGTGAAGCAGTGGTGGGGATGAAAGAGAAGAGAATGTATATTTAAAAGATACATAATAAGCAAAATTCCAAGAAAATGGATGACTATTAGATATGGGGGTGGGAAAAATGGAGAACTCACAAGTTTCTGACTCAGATGATTAATTCGGTGCATAATGCACTAAAAAAGTAATTACAGGGGAGCACAGGTTTGAAGGAAGGGAAGGTGAGTCTACTATTGCTCATGTTGGTTTTTCATCTCTGTAGGATATGTGTAATATGATACTAGTCAACCTCATGACATCAAGTGGAGGTTGCAAGGAGAAGGGGAGATAGTGTGAATTCAAATGCCATCCAAGGGAGCAATGGTGAGAAAAGTGCAGAGTCCACTTCTAACACCTGAAGAATGGGCTACTCATAGGACATAGAAAGTACACTAGTGTCCTTTGGGGGCTATGGAGAAAATTGTTGCCCATTTATGTCATCTACTCATTTAACATATATTGGTTGGTTTTAAAATAGCCTAGGTAAAACTATATCAATATGATAAATCATACTGAATTATGAGGAGTCATTTCTTCAGTGGTGGCCTGAGTGGAATGACTAGAGAACTGTTAGTGCTCCTACCATGGAAAAATCAGACAAACAAACAAACACAAGTGGCAAGGTTGCTCTATAAGGCAGAGAATAATTACAATAAAAGATTACAAAGAGAAAAAAGAGAAGGAGGAGGATTACATAAAGGGTGAAAAAAGAGGGGGAGACACAGAGTAGATGATTTTTGAAAGAGCTGAATAAAGCATGCTGGAATTTTGTAAAATGCCAAAATGGCCCATAATGTGACAGTTAAATTCTGTGAATTTATTCATCCACTGAGAATATGTAGAAATAGAGAAGGATACGATGTGGTGGCTAGCACTCATAATCCCAGCTATGTAGAAGGCAAAGGTGTGGAGGATTGCTTGAAGACAGGAGTTCAAGACCAGCCTAGGTGATATAGCGAGAACTTGTCCTGAAAAAAAGAAAAAGGAAAAAAAATGGTTATAATCTGGTTAAGACTTAAGCTATTGTACCCTAGTTCAATACAGTGCACATTTATTGAACAGTTATTCTGTGGGAGATCCTGTAGGTACTATAAGGTTGACAAAAATTATGTATTCTTTCCACTAAAGAGATCATAATCTAGGATTTAGAAAGACTATTTGTTGTTTTGGTTTTATTTGGTTTACACGATCTGTCCATTTGTAATTTAAAATGATTTTCATTCTCTCCTTCTGTATAAAAATATCCTTATCAATCATTTAATGTACATTTTTCAAAGTTCCTCTTATTTGGCTTCTCAGTAGGGATAAAAATCGACCACTCCTTCTTTATTGAAATGTTGTCTCCTCTTGCCTTCCATTATGCAATAAATAACTGATTTTCCTCTTGGTTCTATATCTCCTCTGGCAGTTTATTCTCTTATCTCTGTCCATTAAATGTTATTTCTCAATGTTCAATGTTAGGTCTTCTTCTCACTTTTCCTAAATGATCTGATCCAATCTTGTGGACTCAGTGACCACCTGTGGAAAAGAGTAAATCCATTTGTGTCTCCAATCTAGAGCTTCTCTACTGAGCTTCAGATCCACACAACTAACTTCTTACTTGGCTTCCACACTTGGATGTCTAAGCAAAGGCACCTCTAATTAAAAATATCCCAAAGTGAAGTCGTGAGAGCCCTCCTTATCCCTTCTCTCTCTCAGAAGACAAAATGAAAGTAAAACCAGAACAAACACACATATACAAACACTCTCTCCCAAACAAAAACTTAGTCCTCTTTTAATCTCTCCTACTTCAGTGAATGGTACCACCATCCTTTAGGTTATGTAATCCAAACATATGGAATTTTATCCATGATAAAATTTCTCATCTATCTCTTACTCATGTCCAACTTTTAATCAAGTCCTTTGACATTTATCTCTTAAGTATCATTTGGTATCCTTCTCTCCACTTCTAGGACCATCATGCTAATCCAGTTCCCTATCTTATCCCACCTATGGTAAGACTTTAGCCTCTCAACTGTGCTACCCTTTCACTCTGGCCCCTTCTCCCATCTCCAACCCTTCTCCATTCTTTAGCCCAACAACTCTTTTCAAAGTGTAAATCGAATCCCATCGTACATCTACTTAATGCCTGCCAATGGCTTCCCGTTCCTCTTAAAGATCAAAATCTTCAACAGAACTTGCAAGCTCCTGCATGGCCTGGCCCTTGCCTGGCTCTCCATCTTCATCTCCTGCCACTCTCCCCTGCAACCACTGCTGAATTTCTTCATGACAAACTAATTCATTCCTATCTCAAGGCTTTTGCAATCATTCTTCCCTCAGCATGGAATGCTCTCCCCTCAGAGCTTTGATGGCTAACTCCCTTCATCATCCAGGCCTGAGATTAAATAATACCTGCTTAGAGAGGCCCTTTCCCAACCCCATCCATGACCTGCTACCGTATTACTCTACCACTGTAATTCTTTTTGTTTTGTTTTCCAATTTTTTTATTCCATCAAAATTTATGGAAAATATAATTAAGATTATAGTTGATAAATAAAATTATTTTGATATCATATGTGTTTTTAATTGTTATTTTTAACCACGAAGAAATAATAAATGCGTAAGGCAATGGTTAAACTAAAAACCCTGAATTTGATTATTATTGCTGTGCTTTTTTAAGGTGTGGCCCCAGACTAGCATCATCAGCATTACTGGGGAAATTCTTAGAAATGCAAATACTTAGGCCTTACCCCAGACCTATTGAATCAAGAACTCTGGGTTAAAGCAATCTCTGCTGTAATCAGCTCTTCAGGTGATAATGATGCACACTCAATTTGAGAACCACTGCTCTACTCTATTATCGTCAATGTACTGATCAAGACTTTACCTTATGTATTTTGGTGAAAAGAATACTTACTCTTTGCCTATCCCCAAAAGAAAGTGAGCTCACTGAGGGGAGAGACATACTCTGTTTAGTTTACTGCTCTTTCCTGGGCCTAGAGCACTGCCCGGCACATTGTAAGCAGTTACGGAGTACTTGAGTACCTGCCAGATGGAACAATTTTTATTCCCATGTAGCCATATCCTTCTTCATTGGATTATCCAACATTATTATAACTCTGAAATTCTTCATTCTATCTAATTAATGTTTATCCTCCTCCTAAATCATAATCCTCATTAATGCAGGGCTTGTATCAGTCTGGTTTACCATTTTATCCCCAGGCAAAGGATAGCACAGGGCTTGGCATATAGTAGATATTAAAATATTAGGTTGAATAATCATCTACAAGTAAGTTTTTATTTAGTCAACAAATGTTTATTGAATGCCTATTGTATGCCAGATACTTTTCTTTTTAGGTGGAAGAATATATACTGTTGAACAAAACAGGTAAAAATTCTTATCCCCATAGAGTTAACATTTTAGTATGTAAACACATATGCAAATAGTCACATCAAAAACATGTTTCATATGATTATAGCCATAAACAGAGAAGCACCATTTTCAATGCTATTTTACTCCATATGAAATATTCTGTGTGAACTGCAACTGCTTCTTAAAACTTCTCTCTCCTGAAGTGCTACAGGAAACTAGCTAGCTGTGAGGGTTTCAGAATAGAAGCTGTTCTCAGATATGGTCAGTCCTGCCACAGGCTGTGGCCACCCTACACAACTTATCTTCCTACAGTGGAGACAGGGCTTTATTTCAGATGGAGGACATAGACCCCTCTGAGGAGATGTTGATCTTTTGAATCTTGAATCTCATATTTTAAACCATCATCAGAATATTATAAATGACACGATATTTATACTCACACTAATGCATGCAAATATTCATTGAGAAATTATGATGTTGCAGGCTCTGGGATAGGTACTTTACATACATAGTCTGATTTAATCATCAAAATAACTCTGTGAAGGAGGGTATTGTTATTATGACAATTTTATACCAGAGCAAACTTAGGTACTCAAAGGTTAGATACTTGTTCAAAGTCACACAAGTTACAAGTCAGAAGGTGAAGGTTTAATCCAGGAGTATGACTTCAGAGCTTTCACTCTTCCATTTACTGTCTTTGTAAACACTGTAGAGTTTCCTTTCTTAAGAATCCAAATATGTGCAGAAGTTTTTTAATTTAATCAAGTCCCATTTATTTATTTTTGTTGTTTCTGTAATTGCCGTTGGGATCTTAGTCATAAAGTCTTTGCCTAAGCTGATATCTAGAAGAGTTTTTCCTACATTTTCTTCTAGAATCCTTATGGTTTCATGCCTTACATTTAAATCTTTTATCCATTTGAATTAACTTTTGTGAGTGTGAGAGATATGGGTCCTGCTTCATTTTTCTGCATGTGGCTATCCAATTTTCCCAGATCTATTTATTGAATAGGGCATCTTTTCCCAGGTGTATATTGTTTTCTGCTTTGTCAAAGATTAGTTGGCTGTATGTGGATAGTTTTTTATCTGGATTCTCTGTTATATTACATTGGTCTATGTCTCTATTTTTGTGCCAAAACCATGCTATTTTGATTACTATAGCCTTGTAGTATAGTTTGAAGTCTGGTAATGTGATGCCTCCAGATTTGTTCTTTCTTTGCTTAAGATGGCTTTGGTTATTTGGGCTCTTTTCTGGTTCCATAATCAACAAAGCAAATAGACAATCTACAGAATGGGAGAAAATACTTGCAAGGTATATATCTGATAAAGGGCTAATAACCAGAATTTAAAAAGAACTCAAGCAAATCATTAAAAAAAAAAAAAAAAATATCAAACAAACCCATTAAAAAGTGGACAAAAGACATGAAAAGAAGATTCTCAAAAGAAGATAGACATGTGGCCAATAAACATATGAAAAAAATGCTCAACATCACTAATCATCAAAGAAATGCAATTAAAACCACAGTGAGATATCACCTTATCTCTGTGAGAATGGCTTTTATTAAAAAGTCCAAAAACAATATATGCTGGCATGCATGTAGAGAGAAAGAACGCTTATACACTGTTGGTGGGACTACAAATTAGTACAACATCTATGGAAACTAGTATGGAAATTCCTCAAAGAACTAAAAGTAGACCTCCCATCTGATCCAGCAATCCCACTACCGGGTATCTACACAAAGGAAAAAAGTCATTTTATCAAAATGACTCCTCTACTCCAATGTTTATTGCAGCACAATTCACAATTGCAAAGATGTGGAATCAACCCAAATGCCATCAATTTATGAGAGGATTAACAAAATGTGGTATATGTATACTATGGAGTACTAGTCAGCCATTAAGAGGATAAATTAATACTTTTTGTAACAATTTGGATAGAACTGACGGCCATTATCCTAAGTAAAGTATCTCAGGATTGGATAAACAAACACCACATGTACTCACTATTAAATTGGAATTAACCAACATGACACATGTGCACAGAGGGAAGTAAAACTCAGTGGAAATCAAGCAGGAGGGAGCGGGGAGAAGGAGATGGACAAAAAGCTACCTAACATGTACAACGAACACTATTTGTATGATAGGCACACTTATAGCTGTGACTCAAGCATTACAAAAGCAATCCATGTAACCAAAAACATTTGTACCCCCTTAATATTTTGAAATGAAAAAATTGTAAAAACAAAACCAAAACAGAATGATAAATTTGAATTTTTAAAATCATAGAGATAACACCTATCATTTGTGGTCCAATAAAGTCATCAGTGTACTTTTATATTTGTTAAAAAAAAAGAATCCAAGTATGTGAGTTTACTTTCTTTTACTTTAGGTCAAACTATGTAGATGTACCTGACTCACGTCACTAGTAACTGAGCTAATCATGCTAGGTCCTCAGTGAGGACCTGTAGGCAGCCAGGAAAGCCTTGAGATGTCTTTGCTCCCTTTTAGTAGCTTCATGCCTTCAAGTCAAAGAAGGGGCCTGCAGAGTGCACAGGCCAGAGTTGGACTCAGAATCAGTTAGTCCTTGAGTAGTTCCAGGGCTTGAAATTAGCCTGTGCTAGGATACCACATACGTTAAGGAGGCTTATTTTAGCCCAAAACCACAATGTTGCAAGGATGTCCTAATCCTCCCAACTTTAGGTGGCTTAATATCTTTAAGAAAGTTTAAAAATGGTTCTTTTTTTTTTTTTTTTGAGACAGAGTCTCACTCTGTTGCCCAGGCTAGAGTACTGTGGTGCCAGCCTAGCTCACAGCAACCTCAAACTCCTGGGCTCAGGCAATCCTCTTGCCTCAGCCTCCCGAGTAGCTGGGACTACAGGTGTGCAGCACCATGCCCAGCTAATTTTTTCTCTATATATATATTTTAGTTGTCCAGATAATTTCTTTCCATTTTTGGTAGAGATGGGATCTCACTCTTGCTCAGGCTGGTCTCGAACTCCTGACCTTGAGCGATCTGCCTGCCTTGGCCTCCCAGAGTGCTAGGATTACAGGCGTGAGCCACCACGCCCGGCCTAAAAATGGTTCTTTAAACAGTCTTGTAAAGCCTGGTAAAAGCTCAGTGATGAGAAGCCTGGATTAGGTTGTTGTGCTGGAGTTGACCACTCAGGTGAATCCCCAATTTGAAGACCCACTAAGGAGCTAGAAAGCTGATGGTAGGTCATGACAAGATCTGCAGACCCCTTCATGACACTTTTGGCCTTTTCCTTCCATCATCATTTGGGTATTTCACTACCTCTTTCCTTCATAGCACCCAGAGCTATGAGGTATTTTAGGGAAGCTGGAAATGCATGCATGCTTAAAAAACTAGGGCTCATCTACTGGCTCACATCTAAAATTCCTTTAGCTTGAAGGAAGGAGATGAAGTATGAGGGAAGAGGTTGCAGGGATGAGGGGAACTCAGAATGAGGACATTAGAGAGGCTGGGAGGACAGAAGTGGAGCATACTAACAATTTAGCTCATTTGTGGTTTCATGTCGTTGACAATTTATCGCTCAGATAGTGAACTATGTATTGATTTTTAAGCACAGTTCTGTTTTACTAGGCATAGAAGGAAAGTCTATGAAGAAAACAAATATTGTCATGCCTTTTGTGGATGTCAGAGAAGCTTGTCTCAGTGAACTGTTAAGAGTAGAAATAAAGGTGCTTTCATTTTTATCAGAGTGAATCATTAGAACCCTTGGCAGTGACCGGCCTTGTATTGATCTCGGCACCTAGCAATGATCCACGTGACTTGGTTTCCCTCTTTACTCCTTATTCTGTCATCTCTCTGAATAATGGGGGTGATACAAGAGTGAAAAACCAGCACTATATGCAAGAACGTGATAAACAGCTCTCAGTTGTCAACTTTAAGATATGGTGATATGTTATCAAGTCCATGACACTTAGTTAATCACTTTTAATATGTATCTGAGCACATTGTAATGGCTTATCCATGCCATTACTCAGGAGAATGAGTTAAAAATAGCACATGGGCAATTATTCAGCCTTCACTGGACTGTGCATGTTATCCTCAGATTGCCCCGACAGCATGCTGTCCTGGAACGATTCCAGAGAAGTTGTTTCTTTGTACTCTCTGCCATCAGAGCACTGCTGGTTCTGGTAGCATGGTGCTGCTACTACGATACAAAACTCAGCGTTGGTGGGACTAGAGATAAGGTGACTGAGAACAAACTCACAAAATGTACTTGGTTCATAAAAAGGTGACTCTCTCTAGAACACACCAGAGCTTTACTTTCACATTACTCAACTTCAAGGGAAAAGATATTAAAAACACTTACATTCACGTTATGGATGAATAATGGTGTCAAGTGATTCGAATATCTGTTTCCAATTTCATAAATTCAGAGAAGTTCTTAAGCCTAGAGTAGAATGAACTGATATTCACTCCAATTTTTCAGACCAGGGAGCTGGAGGCCACGAATAGCTCCTGATTCTCTCTGGCTCAGTGAGCTGCTTGCATTTAATAAATGTTCAGTATTAAAAGCATCCAAATGTGTGCTGATCTGAAACAAACCCAACATGCCTGCCTCTAATCTTTACCTTTTGCTTCCCACAGTGACTGAGTGATTTTTTCTTGGCTTTCTGTCTAGGGTAAAGCTGGCACTGACCAAAATGTCATCAGAACTGGTCAACATACAAAAATCTTGCCCAGTCTTCCTCATTTTCTCAATCTGTGAAATGGGACGCACATTTGAGTACAGGATTTTAACTATTAAAAGCCTGAAACGCCTAACCATCCCTCTAGTCTCTACCCTTAAAAATTCATGAGTGACTTTATGATTCATCTTTTTATTCTGAAAGGAATATATTTGAAGTCAATCAGTTAATTTTTAAACATTTTTATTGAGGTACAACTTGCATACCAAAATATTTACCCTTTTTAAGTGTACAATTTAATAATTTTTAGTAAACTTACAGAGTTCAAGCATCCCCACGATTTTAGAGTATTTTCACTACCTTATGCCTCACATCTATTTGAATTGTCTTGGCATCCTTCTAGGAAATCAGTTGAATATAAATGCTAAGGGTTTATTATTGGACTCCCAATTCTGTTTCATTGACCTGTGTGTCTATCCTGAAGTCAGAGCCACATAATTTTGATTATGGTAGGCTTGTAGTAAATTTTAAAACCAGGGAGTATGAGTTCTCCAACTTTGTTCTTCATTTTCCAGATTGATTCCATATGAACATTAAGATCAGCTTGTTGATTTTTTTTTGCAAAAACAAAATAAAACAGCTGAAATTTTGACATGGATTGTATTTAATTTGTAGGGCACAAAGTGGGGATTTTGTAGATGCCCTTTACCAGATTAAGAAAGTTCTCTTCTCTTTCTAGTTTTTTGAATGTTTTCCTTTTGAAATGAATGTGTGTTGGATTTTGTCAAATTTTCTTTCTGCATCTATTAAGAAGATCATGTGGTTTTTGTTTTTTATTCTATTGACATGTTGTATTACATAGATTGATTTTGAATGTTCAATCAATCTGGCATTCTTGGAATACATTCCTCTTGGTTATAGTGGATAATTCTTTTTGAATGTTGCTAAATTCAGTTTGCTGAATTTTGTTGAAGATTTTGCTTCTATTTCATGATAGTTATCAGTCTATCGTTTTCTTTTATTTCAATGTCTTTGGTTTTGGTAATTCTGCCCTCATATAATGAGTTGCAAAGTGTTTCCTTCTTTTCTATTTTTTTTGAAAGAGTTTATTAAGTATCAGTCTTAATTTCTCTTTATGTATTTACAAGAATTCACTAGTGAAGACTATGAGCCTGAGCTTTTCTTTGTGGTAATTTTTAAAATTACAAATTTAATCCTTTAATTTGTTATTGTGCTATTCAGATTTTCTATTTCATCTTGAGTTAGTTTTGGTAGATTATATCTTTTCAGAAATTTGCCTGTCTTATCTAAGTTATTAGATCTCTTGGCATACATTTCTTTATAGTACTTCTTTTTAATTATTTTTATTTCTGCAAGATCGAAAGTGATGTCCTTTCATGTCTGACTTTAGTAATATGAATCTTCTATCGTACTCTATTTATTTATTTATTTTGATCAGTTTAGGTAAAAGTTTGTCAATTTCATTCATCTTTTCAAAGATCCAACTTTTTGTTTCATTGGTTTTCTACATTGTTTTCTTATTCTCTATTTCATTTATTTCTGTTCTAATTTTTATTATTTCCTTCCTTCCCACTGCTTTGGGCTTAGTGGGTTCTTCTTTTTCTAGCTACTTAAGGTGGAAGTTTAGGTAATTGAGATCTTTCTTCTCTTTATAATTCAGTATAGGTGTTTACAGCTACAAATTTCCCTCTGAGAATTGCTTTAGTTGCATCCCATATATTTGGTATGTTGTATTTCATTTTAGTTTATTTCAAAAACTTTTGAAATTTCCCCTGAGATTTCTTCTGTGACCCATTAGCTACTTGAGCATGTATTGCTTTACATATGTCTATATATACTACAAAATCAACACTGCATTCTTATAATTATGTTATATAATTTTATTATTTTAGAAAAGCTGAGAGAAAAAAGAAGAGCTACTAGAGCAAGTATGTGTTTATAGAGTTTTCTATATTAACCTACATTTTTCTCCTCCTCCTCCTCCTCCTCCTTCACCATTTCTGTTTTTTATTTTTTAAAATTTCTCCATGTGGATTCAAGTCACCATCTGCCATCATTTCCTTACTCCAGAAGAATTTTGTAGCAACCCTTGATACTGATCTCCCTTCCTGGGAGGCTTGTTTTTTTCTTGTTTACTTCTTTATTTGTTTGGTGAGTTAGCTGGACCAGTTCAGCAAAGGACTATTTCCCCTATAGCATGCAACTTCTGATGTTGCTCGTCATGTAGTTTTGGACATTTGTACAGTCTTCCTAACCACCATGCATGACTTCGGTTTTAGACTGGCTCTTTTTTACTTTCTCCGATCTCTCTGTTACACTTCTGTTGGTCTGCCTCTATTGGTTTCACACTTGGCTGGTAGCCTCCACTAATTCTTTGATGATTGCTTTATTAGTTTTGACAATAACTTTGGGCATTGCTTCACAGTTCGATCCAATAAAAATCAGATTCCTTGTCAGGGTCAGAGTGTTGTCAATTTTTAAGACTTGCTCTGACTCATCCCTAGGTAGAACTGCTATACCGTGGAGCAGCAGCTAGGGCAGATGGGGGGTGGGAATAAGGAACTTGTTCTTCAGTTCTTCCCTATCAGGATGCCCCTTATGAAGCAGGAACTGTGTCCATGTGTGTACACATGGGGGCAAGGAGGGGACTGGTGCTGCCACTCAGCTACTACCACTGACTGTAGCCCAGATCTGGAGAGGATGGGATATGCCAATGTTCATTGACTGCCAGATCTACCAGATTAGGTCTTCCATTTTAGGAATATGGAGGACATGGGAAGAGCCACTTGGATGCCAACCGCACTGGACCAGTTCTTCTGCAACACAGAGCTGTTCAGGAAAGGAGTCTGCACTCTTCACTAGCTGCCCTGCCTGTGCTCTGCCTATGTAATGGGAATTGAGAGTGGAGGAACAGATGTCATCTTGCTGCTACTCCCTGCTCAGTAGAGGCTTTCCACAGCAGGGACTGTGGAAAATTGGATCTGCCAAAGTTCACTGGTTATCAAAACCATACAGAATAGCTCTTCTATCCTAGGGAGCTGGGAGAGATAGGCACATCACTCAGTTGCTGTCTCCATTGAAACAATTCTTCCTCAAGGCAGATGTATGGTGTTGAGTATAGTCCCTAGTTGAAATGCCATGGTACCAAGTTTCCAAGAGTTTGAATGATTATCTTTGTTAATTCTGACTTGCTTAATATTTATTTTTCAGGACAGACATTTCCTTAAGCTCCTTACACTGCCAATATGAAAGTAAGGCTATTTTATTCTTTTTGATGCTATTGTGAATGGACCTGTTTTCTTTCTTTCTTTCTTTCTTTTTGCTTATTTATTTATTTTATTTTATCAGTGTTTTGAATAGTGAGTTGGTGCCTTAACAATCTCCCAGGGTGACAAGTAATTTTGTCCCCCTAGTTTGATTATAAATCCCTGGATTTTTATATATTTTATGTGTTTGAATACATCACAGACCCTGTAGTTTCCAGTATTCTCGTTGACCCATCCTTGATCAGTGGATGGATCTGCAGTTTGGTTCCCATGTCTTCTTTTTTGTTAAAGTTGTAAATTGACATATAAAATGCATACAGAGATGGGCATAAATCATAAACGTATAGCTTAATGGATTTTTACAACATAAACAGAGTGGAGCGGAATTAGGGGTCTCAATAGGGGAAGGGAATTCCTCTAAAACTGATTTGTGGACCTGTTTTCTTAACGTCCCTTTCAGATTGTTCATTGCTGGGATATCGAAACATATATTTCGATATATATATAACAGTCTCTTTTTAAAGTCTTAGGGCAAGACTTCTTTTCTGTGGTCTCACCACTAACTCTATTAGTAGCACGATCCTGTAGAGTTCAAGCTTAAAACAGAAGGCCCCTCTTGTTGATGGTATCTTTTTACGTGGTATGTCTTGGGAATGGTTCAGAGAGGGAAGAGGAGTTATTGTAATACAACATATAGTGTTTTCTCTAGGACTTAAAAAATTTCTCTCTTGGGCTGCATATTAGTAACAAGTTCATTTGAGGAAACAGATATCTACTAAAACTAGTATGAGGGGGAACAATAAGGTTGAATGGAATTTAAAAGCAGGAAGGGAACAATCATTAAGAATCTTACTTTGTGAAAATATGATCTTTTATCTTTTTGTCTGGGTCTCTTTCCCTCCCTCATCCTTTCTGTCCTTTCTCCCTTCTCCCCTTTCTCTCCAGATAACCACAGACCTCAGTCTTGGCTGAGGAATGATCAATTAGCTGAGACTCAGTTCCAAATAATAAGATGGCAGAATCTTATTGGCTAATCTCAGGTCATATGTCCAGTCCTGACCCAACCATCTGTGGCCACAGTGCAGACACATGTGGGCCTACTCCTGTCCACGTGCAGCTATGAGGACCATGTGAAAATGATGCTAGTTTCAACCTGCATGTGCCGCAATACCTATTCTCTGAAGCAGTAGGACAATTTAATAATGAGTCTTTGAATCTCTAGGGATGTTTCAAGCCATAGTAAGCCTTTGTCATTCTTAATGTCTAAGACAGCTTGATAAAAACTGACTGGAGCCCAAAATCAGTAATGTGTAGCCATTAAGTGAACTTTTTTTGTCTCTGTGGAAAGAGGGAAACCACTGAGAACATTGATTACTCAAATATAGATTGAAAATGCACAGTGTAGATTTCTGAGCATAACTGAGAGACTCTGAGATAAAACCATTTATTGTGGTATAGGGCTAATAACAGTTATAAAACTATCAAAATACCTTTGTACAGATTGGTAAATAGCCATTGGTCGAAGTCTCCCAATGTTCCACCTACCCCTTCACCAACCTGGCTCCTTCCATTGCACTGGCCTCTCTAACTCTGTCAGACCTTCTCACAACCTTAAAAACTAAGCTTTGATATCAGGGGGCCTCCCAGGACTCTGTGACCATCTGATTAATCAGCACCCTTGCTATACTAGTTTTTAAATATTTTGATTATGAACTCTAGGGTGTTGAAAATACAGTCTGTGGAATTAGTAGTGATATGGCCCTGAGTTCAGCTTTCTTATCTCTTTTTAGATAACTAACAAATAAATGTTTTTGTTCTCTTCCTGATATCTTAATTGTTTGTATAGCTAGCTTAGCAATTATATTTGATTTAATCCAAAACCATGCATGAATTTAATAAAGTATTATTTGTATTTTAAGCCAGGACTTCTTCCTTTTTACCCAAAAAGTGCTAAAGTTATATCTTCCTCCAGCTGCTTCTATTGTGAAGGACAGTACAACATCACAGAAGGTGTTAATAGTTCTAAGGATAGTGCTAAAGAAATTTATTTTACTCTTGTTGGGAAGTGCTGGTGGGGGTAGGGAATCAATTAACAAGGAGAAAGGGGTAATTATTAAGTGCATAAAAGTTTCCCAAATCATATTAGCACTTAAAAACACAGCAGCATAGGAACTTCTCATCTTTAGGCATATCCCATGTTCTGTTTTAAAAATACTGCTATGTTTCCATATTGAGGAGATTTAATTTGTAATTGCAAAGGATTCCCATTCTTATTGGAAGAGTAAACCTATAAAAATTGTAAGTTGTCAGAATCAAAATGGAGTCACTTGTGTTAAAAATGCTGACAAATGGAGCTGGGGAAAGCCATGAAGGGAGGTTTCCCATGCATGAATCCTGATCAAGAACTATTACAAAAGACTACAAAATCACAGCCTTGCACAAAGGCCATCACAACCTTACACACAAAAAATACTTCTTTGAGGACATCTGCCTAGTAATTGCCTGTCCAACCTCATACTGGCACCCTTGCTATTTATCGTTATAGCCAAGGATAGTTATGGGGCTCAGAAAACAGTATCTCAAAATGAAGGCCTCAGAAGCTAAAGTCTTTCTCTGATCTTCTGTCCTCCTGCCTCTCACTCCCATTCTTCCCTCAGACTAGCCATAGAAACTAGAATCCCATTTCCCAAGGTGAGTCATAAAAGCCAGACTCTTTTCCCAAAGGCCAGCCATAAAAAATTAATATTAATCTGTATAAAATAAACTAGCCAATGTCAACTGAAGAGAATGACAAGGTTCATAAATTTGGAAAGGAGAGCTTTATTTCTCATAAAAGGTTGCAGCCTGTGGGTGGCCATTCCAACAGTCTGGGAAGCAAAGTACTGGCCAGAAGTGAGAAACACATCCTTTGAGGGATGGATAATTAGAAAAGGAATTTATGCTGAGTGAGGGTGGCCAAATATACATGATTAACAGGATGTAGGAAGAGCCATGGATATCTATGAAAGGAGAACATGTGTCTGTGCCATGGAAATTTATGCCCCTTCATAGGATCCATGTTTAGAAAATAGCAGCCCTCTGAGGTCAAAAGGTGAAGCAAGGACATGAAAACCTTCTTTGCACATGCTCCATAGACTGATTAAAACCACTCCACGATGGGTGTTCTCTTATCAGGAAAGAATGTGGTTAGTTGCAGTGCTGAAACTGCAAATAGGGAGGAATAGATCATGAGATTGGTTTCTGTTTAGCCTTTAAAGAAAAAAGCCAGATGGCTATCAGCAAGGGAGGGGGTATAATGAGGCATGTCTGACTTCCCATCTTGTCATGGGTGGGAACTCAGTTTTAAGGTTTCTTTGGAGTCCCCTTGGCCAAGAGGGGGTCCATTCAGTCAGCAGGGGCCTTGGGATTTTATATTAGTTCACGCCATAATAAATTATTTGACCTATCTTGTTTGACTGTAGGTCATAAGACTCCCATTCCAGTGAGGGTCCTGGCACAAACCCAGATGGAAGGAATGCAAGTTCAGAGAGGTGAAAAAGAATCTAGGCAGACAGGCCTTCCTGGGTTTTCCCAATCAATTTATAAGCATTAGGTCATATCCTTTTTGTCCAGGTGTATTTCTACACAGCTGTCCATACTTTGTTGAATCTAAGCACAAAATGGACAATTTCCCCTGTATCTTTGGGTCCTCATTCTAAAGGCTCCTGTGTATACACATTAAATAAATTAGTCTGTCTTTTCTCCTATTAATCAATCTGCCTTATGTCTGTGATTTTTGAGCAAATAGGGGGCCGGGGGCCAGGGGCCATGCTCCCTACAGTTATCTCAAAATAATTACATTATCCTCCTCATTTTTCCTTTAAAATCTTTTATATTCCTTTACCTCCCTAAATATGCACATAGTTTACCATGATATGTGTATTTCCACTGCAAGGCCCTATACCTAAAGAAACATCGTATGTTTTTTTTTAGAGACTCTACCTCTCTGTTTGTTATTTAGGTTGACAAGCCCTAATAGTAAATTCAGTAAATTTGATCCTGGAAATCACCATTTACACTGCTTTCTCCCTTATTCTGTAGGGCAGAAAACATTAAACAATATTTATAGGTTCTCCTCTTGGGAATTTCACTTTTTTTCTGGATCTGGGAAATTCTTTCATGTGTTGCTTTAACACTTTAACATGAGGCCTTCTCTAATTGTTTAGATTGCTCCTTTCTCATTTTTCTCTAAACAATAATTTTATCTTGATCCAACATTAGAGGTCCTTGAGAATTTTCCATCCTTCCTTAAACTTCTGGTCTTTGCTGGATGTTCCTAAAGCCTGCATTATGTAACAACTGCCCTACCTGTCCCCAGGCTGCTTTCTTGTAGCTGGAAAATGCTTCCCAAATAATTACTACTATAAATTTAATTAATTTTGTTGCCGGCATCCTCTCTTTCAAGCTCATAATAGTTAATGACTTCCTGTTGGATAATAATAAATCCATGACAAGGTTCTCTAGTTGCTTTCTTGAGCTCTGGAAACTAAAAGCTCTTCTCTGTGAAGTTCAAATGCTTTCTGAGGACTGCTGGGCTGTGTCAGTGACACAAAACATGATTATCCAGTTAAAGTCTCTGAAAATCAGGTCTGGAGATCCTGTTGTCTTTTCTAGATATTTAAGTCATCTTGTGGTAAAAGCTTCATTTTCATCTTTTTTTGTAACATGGCCTTCTAATAGTGTTACACAGTTACACATATGTCTTTTTTCCTCTTCAGTCCCTGAATTGCAATCAATTCCCGTATATCCTTGTAATAAAAATATCTGCAAAGATTGTAGGTGCAAGGAGAACTTTTCTTACGAGGCTTCACCCACTTTACTCTTGCTGCAGCTGCAAACCTTGTCCCAGTGTTTGGAGAAACCCTTATTATCCCTTGCTACAGCAACCTGACTCCTAGCCTGGTCCCATTGTCACTTCCTTCTAATGCCGTTTTCTTCTGGAGGAGCCCAGTGGTGAGAGGAAAAGGGAAAAATGAGGTCTATATGACAAGGAGACAGTTGTGCCACTGAGTGTGACTTTTCCTAGTTTCTGTTGTTCTTCTTCTTAATACTCATGTACCATTTGAAGGCTGACTGTCACCCATTATATTTCTCTCCCTCCCGAATACCATCCTCATTCTTAATCCGATCATCCAAGTTCCCCCCAGTTTCTTAACACTCTGGGAGAGCCTTCTGTATTAGATGGGAGCTTTTCTATTGCAAATTAAATGATCCACAAAAAAATGATAAACCAAATTGGATATTTAATTTACTATCACAGAACTAACAGAAAGTGTTCAAGCCAGTTTGATCCAGGTGTTCATATTCTGTCATTTAAAATTTACCTCTCTCCGACTCTGTATTCTGATTACAATAGTCTTAAATCTGACTGTGGAACTTGGCCAAGCAGGATGCTTGCAAAACAACCCACTTTCTCCTTAGTCATTGCCCAACCAGCTCATCTACCCTCAGCTCTGCACAGGAACGTCTCTGTATTTATGGCTTGAAAGAGGAATGTGTTCTTGACATGAGTGAGTTGGACTTTCAAATGGATTTTCTCACAAAAATCTTTTGCTTATTTACACTTACTTAAATTATGCCTTGTTTCAAAACTGATTTAAGGTGGAAAAGAAGTATTGTTTCACATGGTGGTAAGCTTCAAAGCACTTCTGAGATTGTATATCAGGTACTTCATAAGAATATATTTCTGTAGATGGACAGAACCAAAATCTAATCACCATTTTAAATATGTTCTCCCAAATGAAATGTGTCCCAAGTGAACAATGATTTGCAAATGGAATTTTTTAGCACAGTCTAGTCAGACGTACAGAGTACTGCCTTTGATTCCTTTTCATGTGAATGACTAACTGGATTTCACCGGGCATTTTATGTTAGATTTTCTCATCATGTTCGTACAAATGCTTTATTGACTAAGCACTTGTTTCCTTGTCTTTCAAGCCAGATCCTCAGTCCAGATGAATCATAGTGTTTAGTGTTCTAGCTATCTCACTACTTCACCACTGAAATCTTGTATGTGTACAGCAGCACTGACTAATCTCTGCTAATGTCTACATGCTTATTCCACTCAAATATAAAATATATAAAATATGTATTGCCTCAATACCTCCAGACCTCATCAACCTGTGGAAATAATGAGTTCACATTAGCAATTATACTCAAACCTTGCTGACAAATTGTCCCAACTGCTTAAACAGGAACCCAGCTTCCCACAAAACCCCCTCACCTCTGCCACTCTTCTACCCCTAAAAGTATTCTTGGGAATTCCTAGGGAATGTTTTAGTGTGAGTCCATAAAGTCCATGCCCCTCAGAGTATTTTATTCTTGCACCAGCCTTCTGTTTTTAAGAGAGCAAGCTTTGGAACTAACTATCTGGATTTGAATCCTCCTGTCACCATTTAGATATGTGACCTTGGACAAGTTGCTTAACTTCTCTAAATATCAACTTATTATCTGGAAAGAGGTGATTGTTTTAAGATTAAGTGAGATAATGCATTTACAGTAGTTGGAAAGTACCTGACATATGTTAAGAGCTCCATGAAGATTAATCAGTACTATTATCCACAGCCTCTTCTGCTTCTTCTCTTTATTAAGGCTCCTGCCCTGAATGCTAGAGCATGGTTCTCACAATCTGCAAATCCGAGAGGCATCAGAAGAGTCCTCAATGCCTCAGGGCCATCGTGTATTCATCACAGAAGTCGGGAGAAAGCTCCTGCTCACACTTGGCTCAAGTGCTTTCCTTGGGGCTGGCTGGGGTCCAGGTGGCTAAGGTCTCTTGCATTTTTCATCTCTCTTTCAGGGTGTAGTGCACCAAAAGCTACCTTTTTGCAGGCACTCTTCACCTCATGAAAATGAATCAGTAGGACCAGAAGCCTGGATAGGGCTGAGGGTGGGAAAAGAACCTGGTTCAGCTACATTAACTCCAACTCAGTGACTCCCCTTTACTGTCAGCCGTGACCTCTGTATGCAGAAGGAATTCTTTTCTCCACTGCACTTTCTAGCTTAATTTATCTTAATTTTGATTGTCTATGTATTAAGTGAATTAATGAGCTGAATCCATGTAATTCAAGTCAAAACCTCTTATTTTCCTTTTCAGTTATATGGACATTTCAGTGTATTTTATTCCTTCAATCCTGTAATTTATTCTATTAATACTTCTGTTTGCCTTGAGAAAATGTTATTTAAAAGCAATTTAGCTAAGCAAAATAATTCAATTATTTTCAGAACTTTGTCAAAAGGGACAATGAATTTAGTAAATAACTTTTTTAAAAAAATTTTAAAATTCTAAATTTGGAATAACTATTTTGGACTGAATTAATATTTTATTTGTTTTAAACCAACTCCAGGATATACAATGCCTTATGTTAAGATCATAAAAATAGGGGAAAGGAATTCCTCAAAAACTGATTCATGTGATTAACTGTACACCTCGGTAAATTCACTGAGAATCATTTAATTGTATACTTAAAATAGAGTGTTGGTTGTACGTAGATACAGTTGGAGCACTATGTATGTACTCTCTGGACTACTTTGACAGAGTAGGTTTTTGAATGTAACAAGATAAGTCAACTTGAGTGTTAATATATTTTGGGAAATCAGCTCACTACAAATTGTGACTGTAAACATTGTACTGTAAATGTTTTGTAGTTTTCCCCCTATAAAATTTTAGGAAGAAAAAATAAAAAAACCCGGAGCCTGACCGTTCCTTTGTTGACTCAGTGCTGCAACTCTGATAATCTATTATTATTAATAATAGATGTAATACTCTGTGGAGAGATTATTCAGAAGTATGAACCTGAAGAAAGTACAATATCTTTCTGATTCTGCTTCTTATGAGCTCTTTAATACAATAGAAAAATGCACATTTGTGTATACAATGTATTTATAAAATATAAACAAATTCAATGTAAGATTTAAAGACATTTGTATCTAAGGCTCATTAATAGTTAGCCTTACTCCCCTTTGAATCCAACTGCTAACTGTAGTGCTCATGTAAATGCTGCCTAGTTTTTGCCTAAGAGAAAAATTTGACTTCTTTCACTCAAATTTGGATGTCCAAAAGTTTCTTCATAATCTCTGTATGTTGTTCCCACTTCATCCTTCAAAACAGGTATTTCCACTTGCAGAGCTAGAACTGACTTTAGCAGTCAATTGCTTCAACCAACCCATTATTTTTCAGCTGGTATTAGCTGCTTTGCGCCTAACTCAGCTTTAACAAAGACCCTAATTGGGTATTTTAGCCATTATTCCTCATTCCAAAAAATCTCTCAGTAAATGTAATGGCTCCAGGAGAGAACATGTTATAATATATCTCATTTATGTTTACACTTCTTGTACAATGCTTGGCAGAGTGAGCGGTCAACAAATGCTAATTGAATGATTGAAGAAATGAATGAAGAAATGAATGAAGAAATCAAATAACAGAATTAAAATCTCAATATCTTCTTATAGCTCCTATCTGATCTTTATTTCAGAGTTGAGAAATGGTACAGAAATGGAACTGTATTTTAAAAACAGGACTTTGGTTAGTTTTCTCCCATTTAAGGGGAAAATGGTTTCCTTTGACAATGAGTTTATGTAACCCAATTAGCCTCTTATTAAATTCCTTTATCATGTTTCATTAATATTTTATTCATCCACTTACTAAAACTCTGAAATGGAAAACTTTCATAAAAGAAGTTTATCTGTGCGGCCAATCGCTTTCCCTTGGAATTGTGTAAAACACAATTCATAAATAATACAAGTTTTAAACAATGTTATCAAATGGAGTCAATTCAAACATTTACTATTATGAGTATTTTTTATTTTGCCCTTAGTATTTACATATGTTTCCTTATGCTGCCAAAACAAATTACCACAGACTTAAAGATTTAAAACAACACAAATTTATTACCATACAGTTTTGTAGATTAGAAATCTGACACAGCTCTCACTGGGCAAAAATCAAGGCAGTAATCCTTACTGGAGCTCTAGAGGGGATTCCATTTTCTTGTTTTTTCAAGCTTCTAGAGACCACACGCATTCTTCGGCTCGTAGCCCCCTTTTCCGTCTTCCAAGCTAGCAACATCAAATTTCTCTTACCCTTTCTTTGTCACGTCTCCCTGTGTAATAAGGGAAAGGCTCTTGGCTTCTAAGGATACGTGTGATGAGATTGGGAACACCTGAGTAAACCAGGCTACTCTCTCCTGTTCCGGTTTCATAACCTTAATCACATCTGCAAAGTTCCTTTTGCCATATAAAGCAACCATGTTCACAGGCTCTGGGGATTAGCATGTGGACATCTTTGGGTGGCCATTATTCTGCCTCCCAAAGTATTCATTAAAAGTTTTAAAGAACTATTGAGAGGATGGGCAGAGATCCCAGAGTGCCTATCCTTGAAGGATAAAGGAGGGTGCAGATTTCAGGAAATAATCTTTTCCTCATTTATAATTTCATCCTGGACACTTTTTCCTACAGGACCTCTTCTTTTGTGGCCAACCTATCTTCTTGTCATTATGAAGTTTGTGAGATATAATTCTGGCTCTCAGGTGTAGTTCATTCCTTCCGGTCTTGTGTCACTAACATATTCTGGTCCATAAATTCAGGATACAGATAAAAATAATAATATCAATTTAATTTTCTCCAGGTTCATTTTGTACTCTCAGCAGTGTGCGGTATACAATTATACATAGATACTAAGAGATGAGAATGACAAAGCATTTCAAACAGCATAAATCATTATGTAAATGTAATATTAACATTATTATATCTAAACCTGATAAAAATGAATGTAGATTTTAGATGAGATGTATTGAGGCAATTTTGTATCCTGAGAAGCATTTTCTCATGAATTATACTCTGAATTACCACTGAAATGAGTCATAAGAAAGTTACTATATATCTCACATGAAAATTATTGATAATAATATATTCCTGTATATACATTCGATTTTCAGTGCTTCATAATCAGCAAGAGCTCCATGGCCTATGTTATTATCTAGTTGGATAATTCATTTTTGTATTTTGGAGAGGCCTGAACTCAGAATGTACTATATTTCTTCTCCTACCTTTTCAGAGTGGTTTCAGACATGGCCATTGTCATGTCTTAACTCAGGAATCTCCAGGATCAGGGATGTTAAGCAGGAAGAGGCTGCATGTTTGTGCAATATGAATTGATTTAGCCCAATTATTGTGGAAATTCACAAATCAATATTTCTAATAGGTTATTTATATTAGAGATTTATTACAGATCAGATTTACTCATGTACCTTCAATAGGCGATTCTCATTTGTTGTTTCCAATTAGACAATAGTAGGTGTGACAAGGAAAAGAGGCATCATTTATAAATTATTTTTCTCACCATCCTGGAGCCAGTAGTACTCTTGGCTTACTTTTTCAGTTTATTTTTATTTTTATTTCTTTGGCTGAGCTCAGAATTTCAACTGCAGCCTTGAAGGCTAATATAAAACCTAAATGTAACACCACAGAACTGACAGCAGAAATGACAAAAAAAAAAAAATATGGAAGCCAAAGTATTAGATTGCTTGATATTTACCTACTTTACTTCTTAAAATAATATCTTATTTTTCTGGACAGAAATCTTGCTTATTTGTTTTGGTTTCCTAAGTTATCTGCATGTGTAACTGTCACTATATTTCTCCTTTAGGAATGATAGAGTGATGCCATATTGAAGAAGAATTGCACTGTGTGCCCAGTTAATTATTTCAGTAAAATTTCTTCACCAACAGCATCACTCATAGTGACTGCTTATGAAGCCATTAAGTTCTGGCTCTGAATCACTTTGGGATGTCATACAGGAGTGCTGTACCAATCTTCTCTTTTCACTGGTCTTGAAATAGTTCTCAGGAAGCCATATGAATGCCAGTGTATTTTTCAAAGATTTGGTTGGACTTGATTAACAAAGAGCATAAAATTGAGACATATTATTTGGCCTTGAAAATCATGTATTTTGTTTGTTTATTTGTTTTTGTTTTTGTTTGCTGTTGCCCCACAATCCCCTGCCTCTGTCGCCCTCACCTTGCAATGCCTCCCGGGCTGCCTGCCTGGCGTGGATCTGCCCCTCAAAATCATGTATTTTAAAATGTAAAACTCAAAGTTAAAGTGCCAAAAAATGGGCACCAGGAAGTTGCTCATTGAGCAGAAAACTCATTTTTCTGCCTCACTTACACTGAGTAAAATAATTGAAATCTGCAGAGGAAATATCCCAGGAAAGTGGAGATCCAAGTTTTTGAGTTGGTTCATCGTGTTCAGCAGCGATAGGTGGTAAAGTAAGTAGTAGCTTCAAAGCAGTAACTTAATATTGCTGCTTTCGCCTGCATACATGGTTATTGGGGATTTCTTTTTGTTATTAACAAAGCCAAGAAAATTGTTTTTGTCCTCTCTAGTAAAAAATCCCATGTCTTATTCTGTCCCATAAGTAAGACATCTTTTCATAATGGAAGGGACACAAAGAGAAGTCTGACTGGTGAGGACATTTTGTCATTTCCGTGGACAGTTAGTCAATTCCTGCTACATATAAACAGCACCTCCACAATCCAGATGACATAAGGGCTTGGGATGATATCAATGCAGTCATTTAATTCATTCGTAAATTTCATGACCTGCCATGGAAATAGAATAAATTCAATACTATGTTTTAAAAGTTAACAGATACTTAATGTGTATTTGTTTTTAGAACAATAAATTACTAAGAAGTTAAAGTACTAAATTTCACCCTGCTTCTCAACCTTAGCTACAACTCAACAAATTATTCTGCTAAGTGCTTATATTCAGGTCTAAAAATGCCATTAATTAAGAAATTCTCAAACTCACATGCTTTTGAGACATGCCCAGGGAGTATAATCCCCAAAGATCTGTTTTCCAGTTTGTCCCAGGGTATGAGCACAGCAAGCTTTCCCCCACTTTGTAGAAGTGTTACAAAGGTATGATGAATTTAGTAATAGAAAATGACATGGATATAGAAAATGGCATGAGACTGTAATGAGTGATAAATAGAGCTTAATTAAATGTGAAATTTAGTAGCAATGAAGTGTGCTGCATCTAGCAACAAAAGCAGACTGAGTTGGAGCAGATGCCGCCTATTCTGCTACAAGTACACGGAGATATAGATAAAATATATATTAAAATAAGTAGAATTGAGACTCCAGATCTATAATACTCATCAATGTTCAATCGCACAGGTTCAGGCATCATAAAGAGAGAAATTTCTTTTCTTTTTTTTCTTTTTTTTTTTTGAGACAGAGTCTTGCTCTGTTGCCTGGGCTACTGGAGTGTGGTCGCATCAGCCTGGCTCACAGCAACCTCAAACTCCTGGGCTCAAGTGATCCTTCTGCCTCAGCCTCCCAAGTAGTTGGGACTACAGGCATGCACCACCGTGCCCGGCTAATTTTTTATATACACTTTTAGTTGGCCAATTAATTTCTTTCTATTTTAGTGGAGACTGGGTCTCGCTCTTGCTCAGGCTGGTCTCGAACTCCTAACCTTGAGCGATCCACCCGCCTCAGCCTCCCAGAGTGCTAGGATTACAGGAGTGAGCCACCGCACCCGGCCAAGGACTCTTAACATCTTAATTCCTTACTATAGTTTCCTGGGTTTCACAAGACCTGGCCTCTAACTACTTTTTCAAACATGTCAGTAGCTCTTCCTCAGAATAGTCACACACTTCCCATGTGACCATTGCTCTTGCAGTGTCTTCTTCCTAGAAGACTCCTATAGAGGTATTTTTAGTTTGAGAAACTTTAGTCCAACTTCTGCTTAAATGTTACCTCCTCAAAAATACATTCTCTGATCACTGTGTGTGATTCTTCATATTCCATATACTTAGATTGCGTATTTTCTTAATATCATTTTTAGCCTGACATTTTATATTTACTCATTTATTTTTGTTTCTTGTATGTTTCTCCAATAAGAATGTAAATCCCATGAGGTCAGGACTTTATGCATCTTGCTCATAGCCATGGTCAGTACCTCAAACAATCTCACGCAAAAGAGGTGCTCAGTAAACACTTGTTGAATTGATGAATTGGTTATTGCTCTATGAATATTTTTCAGTGTGTTTGAACTCTTCCATTATGGAAAAAATAGTATTAATTCTCTTAGTAGAAATAAGATTTTCCAGTACTTTATTTTCATCAAAAAATTACTTTCAATAACCATTTATTGAAAATGTTTGCCTTTAGCATGGTAATATATTATTGTACTCTCAAGTTATCTATCTCAGCAGTAAATGGCAAGAAATTGTAGAAAAATTTGTAAAGGGCAGATGACATAAATCTTCCAGGGGAAAATAGAGCAACATTCACTTTCTAAAGCAGTCAGGTTATAACTTAATACTGTAAACCTAAAAAATATATGAAAAAAGACCTTCATATGAGATTTGGTTTAATTCTAAAAGACAATTATATGGAAAAAAAGGATAATTTTTTAAACTTTCAATCAATTAGAAAATGCTTTTTATTTATTTAATAATATTTTAAAGTTAGAGGGGCCTGTTGGAAATAATCTATCAGAAGCAAATATTTAACCAAAGGACAAATAAAATCAGAACTTTCAGAGTTTCAATTTTTGAAAAGAAAGATAAAGAAAATAACAATAGTGATTGTGTGCAGGGCAAATGCATGGCTAATTCTCATCAGCCAACACCTGACAGTTCTCCTCTCTTACAAAGCTAGAAAAAGCCAGAAATCTGAAGGATGGAGGGAGTATTGCTGACCCTGGTGAGTGTTAAAAGAAGTAACCCAAAAGATGCTACCTTCCCAGATAAAATGAAAGTGAGTCATAAAACAGTTCTTTTTTTAAAATTCAGGATATTATGGGGCTACGGACATTTGGTTACATGTAATGTGTTGGCCTCACCCAAGTCAAGGGTACAGGCGTGTCTTTCTCCCATACAGTGTGCTCTGCTTCCATTAGTTGTGGGTTTACCCTCCCAACCTGACTGGCACCCAGTGAATATTACTACCATGTGATCACTGTTATATTGATCAGTTAGTGCCAATTTGATGGCGAGTACCTGGGGTGCATGTTTTTCCATCCTTGTGATACCTCACTTCGAAGGATGGGCTCAATCACTATCCAGGATAATATAAGAGGTGCTAGATCACCATTTTTTTGCTGTGGCTGAGTAGTATTCCATAGTGTACATATACCACATTTTATTAATCCACTCATGTATTGATGGGCACCTGGGTTGTTTCCAGATCTTTGCAATTAAGAATTGTGCTGCTATAAACATTTGAGTGTAAGTGTCTTTTTTATAGAACGTCTTTTGTTCATTTGGATAGATGCCTAGTAGCAGGATGCTGGATCAAATGTTATTTCTATTTTTAGATCTTTGAAGTATCTCCAAGTTACTTTCCACAGGGGTTGTACTAATTTGCAGTCCGACCAGCAGTGTAAGAGTGTTCTAATCTTTCCACATCCATGCCAGCATTTGTTATTTTGGGACTTTTTGATAAAGGCCATTCTCACTGGAGTTAAGTAATATCTCATTGTGGTTTTGATTTGCATTTCCCTAATGATTAGAGATATTGAGCACTTTTTTATGTTTGCTAGCCATTAGGCTGTCTTCCATGATGTAGTGGTTATCACGTCTGCTTTACACACAGAAGATCCTGGGTTCGAGCCCTAGTGGAACCATGGTGAGGAGATGACATTAGCATGGTACTGGCACAAGAACATAGATGTAGACCTTTGAAATAAAACGGAGATCCCAGATATAAAACCATCCTCATATTGTCTTCTAATCTTTGATGAAGCAGACAAAAATATACATGGGCCAAAAGAATCTCTTTTCAATAAGTGGTGATGGGAAAACTGGATATTCACATGCAGAAGATTGAAACTGGATCCCCACCTCTCACCTTTCACAAAAATCAACTCACGTTGGATAACAGACTTAAACCTAATGCAAGAAACCTTAAGAATTCTGGAAGAAAATGTTGGGAAGACTCTTTTAGACATTGGCCTAGGCAAAGAATTTATGAAGCAAACCTCCAAAGCAATCACAGCAGCAATAAAAATAAACAAATTGGACCTGATCAATTTAAAAAGCTTCTGCACAGCCAAAGAAACTATTATTAGAGCGCATAGACAACCTACCGAATGGGAGGAAATATTTGCTTTCTACACATCTGATAAAGGGCTGATAAGAAGAATCTATATAGAACTTAATAAAATCAACAAGAAAAAAAGTCAAACAACCCTATCAATAAATGGGCAAAGGAGACAAACAGAAACTTTTCAAAAGAAGACAGACTAATGGCCAGCAAACATAAAAAAGTTCTTAAAGTCCTAGGTGGTAGAAGACCCTGAGTACCTTGCCTGGAACTGTAGCAATAAGGACAGTTATTTTCTACAGCTGTTAGTCTAGGTCTTGAGCTCTGA
>CAUYRT010047579.1:0-12553 GCA_963574885.1 Lepilemur ruficaudatus
TACTCTGGGAGGCCGAGGCGGAAGGATTGCTCAAGGTCAGGAGAAAGAAATTAATTGGCCAACTAAAAATATATAGAAAAAATTAGCCGGGCGTGGTGGCGCATGCCTGTAGTCCCAGCTACTCGGGAGGCTGAGGCAGGAGGATTGCCTGAGCCCAGGAGTTTGAGGTTGCTGTGAGCTAGGTTGACGCCACGGCACTCTACCCTGGGCAACACAGTGAGACTTTGTCTCAAAAAAAAAAAAATTAACCCAGAAGTTTGTTGATAGAAAATTAATGATAGGATATCTATGTAAGAGAATATAATCCTTTGTCTGAGAAAATTTAGCTGTGGACAACTTGTACTAATGCGGAGAAGAGCCCCTGACATATCCTTGCAGAATATTATGCAAAATACCTCATTTTATTTGTAAAATTTTGTGTGTTGTTAATATAAGCTTAAGTCTGGAAGATCAAAACTTTATTACTAGCAGAGGTCATCTCTGATGGTTTGTCTAAATTGTAATTCTCTCTAATATTTGAATTTGTACAAGAAGACATTTACGTTTCAAATCAGGTATGGGAAGAAAAAAATATTAATCGCTGCTTAAAATTGAGCATCTCAGTAGAGCCCCCTCTGGCTTAGACAGTTCCTCAATGGTGAGAAGCGTGAGGCAGGAGAAAATTCCAACCAGCTGTTCCTGAGAGAACACTGTGCACACAAGTGCTGTGGGTGGGCAGCTAAGTACAGAGAAAAGCAGGGTTTTGGAGTAAAGCGAGAGTGAAGTATTGAAGGAAGCAGGGACCAAGCAGAAGGCAAGGACGGTCTGACCGAAGACAGGGGCGGGGCCGTGGGGGTGGGAGGTGGCAGCCGGCGCACAGCTGATGCCGCCTTCCCTCCGTTCCCTTCCAGAGCCGTCTGCACTTCCTGTAGCATGAAGGTGAGCCTCGTCTGGGGTCTCTGGGGCCTCTGGGGCTTGACTGAGGTAGGACAGGGGCTCCGCTGTCTTCTGTTGGATGCATTGGTGGTCCCGTCTTCACTGTGCCTCACCCACGTCCTTCCTCCAGGCCGAATCCATGCCTGCACCTTTCCAGACTGTGTGCAGTTTGTAAAGACCCTTGTAGGTGTTTAATTTTTTCTAAAAACATTCCTTGTTAGTAGGCTGGTGCTGAGGAACCTTTCACTTCCCCTCTGAAAGTCCTACCTTCTCACTTCCTTGAGTGTTTCTGGAGTGTTTTATTGCAGTTTTGGTGTATGCTCATGTGCAGGTGTGCACAGACATAAATGGATAATAATGTCTACCAGTATGTCACCTATCCGGCCTCAGCTTAGAAACAGGAATCTGCTTAAGAGGGACTTTTACCAGCACTACTTTTTTTTTTTTTTTTTTTGAGACAGTCTCACTCTGTTGCCCAGGCTAGAGTGCTGTGGTGTCAGCCTAGCTCACAGCAACCTCAAATTCCTGGGCTCAAGCAAGCCTTCTGCCTCAGTCTCCCAAGTAGCTGGGACTACAGGCATGCGCCATCATGCCTGGCTGATTTTTTTTTCTATGTATTTTTGGTTGGCCAATTAATTTCTTTCTATTTTTAGTAGAGACGGTGTCTCACTGTTGCTCAGGCTGGTTTTGAACTCCTGACCTTGAGCGATCCGCCCGCCTTGGCCTCTCAGAGTGCTAGGATTATACCACCACTACTTCAAAACTCTTATTTTAAATCCTAACACTGGCAATGGCAAAACTTCCACCTCATCAATGTTATTTATTTATTATTTATTTTTGAGACAGTCTCACTCTGTTGCCCGGGCTAGAGTGCCATGGAGTTGTGGTAGCTCACTGTACCCTCAAACTCCTGGATGCAACCCATCCTCCTGCCTCAGCCTTCTGAGTAGCTGGGACTACAGGCACGTGCCACCACACCCAGCTAATTTTAATTTTTTTGTAAAGATGGGGTCTCATCATGTTACTCAGGCTGGCCTAGATCTTCTGGCCTCAAGCAATCCTACCCCCTCAGCCTCCCGAAGTACTGAGATTTCAGCCATGAGCCAGCATGCCCAGCTCAATGTTAAATATTGGTCCTGTGCAGGGCATGGTGCTAGATCCTATGGCATAAAAAGGCACAGTTCCTGCCCCCTAAGAAGTCCCATCATTTTAGATAAGCAGAAAATGAGGTGGGGTGCGTGTAACAGGCAAAAAGACACATACCAGGTCTTCAGACAAAAGGCACAGAGGAGACCTCAGCGCAGGAACAGCTCCAGCTGCCCTGTGGCCCCCAGGGCAGGGAAGGGGGTGCTCCCAGCACCGGGTGTGTCCTGCACTGTCCCCTTGGGGGTGTCTGGACCACACGTCCCTCTGTGCTGCAGATGAAAATGCCGTCTAAGAAGTTCGCACACATCCCTGTCTACACACTGGGCTTTGAGAGTCCTCGGATGACAGCGACCGCCAAAACCACGCCAGCGCAGAGAAGAGACGTGTTCCAGTGCGTGCTCTGCCGTGTTGCGGGTGTTGCTAGGTGGTCAGGCGTTAACTGTAACTTGGGAGCTGGGGTGCAGGAGGCTGCCTTCATCTGTTTGCTGGGATACCCCCATGAAAGAGGGAATCAACGCAGCTGTTTGAGACGAAGTCACCATGGAGGGCTCTGGGCAGCTGAGCAGGGTGAGGTGGAATTGGGATGCGGTGGTCGAGGAAGACTCTGCTGGGATGCACTTTGCCGGCCGTGCTCGCTACAGAAACCTGCGAGGATGCCTGTGGCGGAGGGAGGGTGACGGACAGGGAGGTGTGGGGCTGGATGTGGGCGTGGAGGACTGGGTGGATTTGGAGTTCCAAGGGGATGAGGGTACAGAGGGATCTTGCACCCTGGCGAGTTCTTCTCCCTGACGGTCCTCCCCTCCCTCCCAGATCCCTGCAGGGCCCGCAGTGGCGAAGCGTGGAGGAGGAGTTCCCCCACATCTACACCCACGGCTGTGTGCTGAAGGACGTCTGCAGCGACTGCACCAGCTTCGTGGCTGACGTGGTGTGCTCCAGCCGCAAGAGCGTGGACGTCCTCAACACTACACCGCGACGCGCCCGCCAGACCCAGTCCCTCTACATCCCTAACACCAGGACTCTTGACTTCAAGTGAAGGCCCAAGGTGGCCAGGCCCCAGGGAGGGGCCAGGCTAAGACGCTGGGGCCAAGCGGAGGCTGACCTCCTAAACTGTGCATGTATATATATACATATATAGATACATTTATATAACACACACAGCCTATATATTTATATACATTGTTTCTGGCCCCAGAGTTCATCTGGATCAGGCTCACTGCAGGGCCCTCCTTGGGGGAGGCCGTTTCCTCTCAGGACTCCTGGGGGTGGGCAGGGGAGGGAACGGGAATGATTTTTCCCACAGGGGGGGTAGAACAGAAGGTTTTGGATTCTGGGACTCCTGGCATGGACTCCCCTCCCATGTTCCAGCTCTCTTCTCCTTCGCAGGAATGAAAACAAGGCAGCTTCCCCTCCCTGGGTTGAAGTCTTGGTGGTGACGGCACCTTACTCCCAGGTGGACCAGGCTTCCTGGTTACCCCCTGCCCTCCCTTGGGGGTAACCAGGCAGCAGAGGCACCTGGGAAGACCCTGAGTGGGCAGGATTCTCTGGAGGCATCCTCTGCTTCTGTCTGGAAGGCTTGGGGTCCACACCCCAGCCACCCTGCAGCTCTGGGCCCTGCCACACCTGGTGCTGGCCTTCCCGTGAGTTGCTGACCCAGGCGTCCCTGATGATGCCGGGTGGTCCCGTACAGGGAGGAGCAGCTCCTTAAATCTGTACACTTGGCCACTCTTGGCCTAATAAAGGTTGTCACAGTCTTCTGTCTGGGTGTGCACTAAAGACTCACCCAGCTATAGCAGTGGGCACGTTGGCCCAAGGCTGAAGGTGGGCTCTGAGGGGCCACCTGCCCTTGAGGACCAGGAACAGCTTCCTCAGCTCAGCACAGTTAGGTGCCCAAGCCCACTCCCAGCCACTTCCCCGGCTGGCTCCCTACCAACTCTATGGGCCTGGCCGTCTGGGGCTACATGTGACACAGCTTAGGCCACACCTGCCAGCCTAGGGGACCCTTTGGTCTTGTTCCAGATCCCTATTCTGTTCTCCAGGGTGATGATTCACCTGGGTTCACAGGGGTGAGAGGTGTAATCTCAGCAGCTCAGGTAGGCCTATGCCCACCACTCTGCCTGCCCACATGCACCAGGAGGTGGGTTCTGTTGTCATCCTGCCTTAAGATGAGGAAGCTGACGCTCAGCAAGGTGAAAGACTTTGACCAAAGACACACAGCTCACCCAGGGACACCTGGGACCTCAATGGAGGCCTTTTGATTCCAGGCTCCAATGCCTGCCACGGGGCCCGCAGTAGGCCCTGCAGGGACAAGACTTGTAACAGATGGGGGCCAGGAAATCCACATACACAAAATTAGAGCAGCCAATAAAAACAGCCACCTCCCACACTTGGTCTGAGCACTTTACAGACTCTCTATGTATTTTTATTTCTGTTTAAAAATAAAACAGGCACAGAGAGGGTCAGGTATTGCCTCAGGTCACACAGCCAGCAATAAGAAAGCTCATGTTTGTGCAGCACTCTCATGGGCAGACTGGGAGGTAAGTACTGTCGTCGTTACTCTGATTCTACACTTGATGCTGGTACTCCCAGTCATGGGGAGACTGGGTTCTAACCACATGGAACACTTGGAAATGAAAGCCCACCTGAAAACAAGGAATAAGCACATCCTGGGAACAGGTGGGCTGAGCTCAGAGGGGCAGCACCTCTCTGACTGCCTAACTCTAACCCTAACCCTGGGCAGAGCTGCTTCCTGAATCTGGCTGCAGTAAAGTCAAGAAGGAGAGCTACTGGCATTTCTGCCTCCTTGGTGCTGTGTTCAGGGCTGCTGGACCCACCTCTCTCCCCATCCCCAGGTACAGGAAGCTGTGCAATCAGCCCACTAAACCAAGCCCTGCCTCAGCTACTTTAGATCTTGATGAGTGGAAGTCGCTTACTCTAAATGTTCCTTGCTGAGCACCAGGCCTTCAGCAGTACAAGGAGAAACTCCTGTTCTGAGTTGCCTGTTCAGGGAAGATATTCAGGATGGGTCTGCCCATCCTGCTATTAAGTAATTTATTTTAAATTTCTGGCCAGGCGCGGTGGCTCTCACACTCTGGAAGGCCAAGGCGGGCGGATTGCTCAAGGTCAGGAGATAGAGACCAGCCTGAGCAAGAGCGAGACCCGTCTCTACTATAAATAGAAAGACATTAGCCAAACAACTAAACATAGAAAAAATTAGCCGGGCATGGTGGCACATGCCTGTAGTCCCAGCTACTCTGGAGGCTGAGGCAGGAGGATCCCTTGAGCCCAGGAGTTTGAGGTTGCTGTGAGCTAGGCTGACGCCACGGCCCTCCAGGCCAGGCAACAGACTGAGACTCTGTCTCAAAAAAAAGGGGGGGGCAGGATGAAGTAAGACCTTAGTACAGGACCTGGCCTGGCCCCCAACGTGGGGACCACCCCCCCACTCAAGGCTGCCCTCTCCTCTCTGCTGTCACGTGAGGAGGGCACCTTACCCAACGCTAGTTCATCTTGATCTTGCACTTGGACCCCTGCCGGTTCTCAATCCTGGCTGAAGAGCTTTTTAAAAACATCCTTGCTGGACCCCACCTCTGAATCTCTGGGGGTGGGCCTTGTACCTTTACCGTAAAAATTGCCCCAGGACCTGCATGGCCAGCAAGGGTGGAGGGCTTTGACCTTAGGCCACCGACTCCCGTACCCAGACTACCACGAAGGCAAACTCCCAGGACCGGGCCCTAAGGTCCGCTTGGGGTGGGCCTCGGGGGAGGAGGGTGTCCAGGAACGCCGCCCTGGGGCTGCTCGGTTTGGACGTGCTCGCGTCTGACAGCTCGCCTGCCGCAGAGGCGGAGGTACCGAGCCCGGCCCCGCACGCCCAAGCCGCAGGGGCGCAGGGCGCTCGGCCCCCAGTTGCAGCTCGTCCACCGTGCGTCCCTCCCACACGCGCCCCGCCCCACAGGGTCTCGTCGAGGCTGCAGGAGGCTCTGAGACCCCGCCCACCTTCCGCCCCGCTCCACCCGAAGACTCAGAGAAGCGCCACACCCTTGGGGGGGCCGGGACCCACCGCGCGGAAACGCCCAACTCTCGCGAGAACTCGTCCGTACGCGCCCGAACCTTCTTTGACGCCGTGGGTGACAAGAGGAAGTTCCAGAGAGCCGCAGCGCGCAGGCGAGACACGCCAGCCTTGCGCCAGCGCGCCGTAAGTGCGCAGGCGCGCCCGCCGCTCTTTTCTAGTGTTCGTTCTCCCTCTTTCCAGACGTCAGCGGCCGTTGGGTTCTATGTCGCGCCGGGCCCTCCGGAGGTTGAGGGGGGAACAGCGCGGCCAGGAGCCCCTCGGGCCCGGCGCCCTGCAGTTTGACCTCCGTGATGATGATGACGCGGAAGAAGAAGGGCCAAAACGGGGGCCTGGTGGCCGACGCCCCGGGTGCGCAGAAAAGGAGGGCGTCCGCGTCAACAACCGGTTCGAGCTGGTGAGGAACCGGGGACTGCGGGTGGGGGGCGGGGTGCGAAGCGGGTCTGCACGGGGTGGGCCGTGACGTCATGGGAGGGCGGGGCGAGCGTGTAGTCGAGTCGACTTCGGCGAAGTGGGCGGGGCCTGATGGCAGGGTGGGCGGGGCGACGTGGGTCTAGGCTGCAGTAGGAGGGGCGGGGCTATGCGTCAGGGGCGGGGCGACGGGGAGGGGCGACGGGGAGGGGCGGGGCTAAGTAAGGCTTGGATGGCGGGGAGGGCAGGGCCCAGTGGTGGGCGGGCCTCTGGGTCCGGAGGGGGTCTTCCGTTGGTTCTAGGCTACAGTATCTTGTAAGACAAGCACTTGCAGGACCTCAGCGCTCATTCTGGTTTAATCCTCACAACGTCCCTGCTTAACCTAGGACAGCATCTTGCTCCTCAGAGCATCCCCCGCAACAGGTGTCTGCATAGGAGAATAACCCTAAATGCCATTTAGGGTCCTGTGATGCTTTCTCCTTATCACTGTCATTCGGTAACTTTTCATGTGTGTGAATTACCTGATTCTGGCTTCTCCGACCTCCCCATGCGGGCGGGTAACATGTCTGCTCTGCTCACCTTGTATCTCAGCACAGCGTGATGAATCAGGCCAAAGGGATTCCTGCTCGGGCCCTGCTGCCTGCGTGTGCCCTCCTGATTTCTGATAGGATGTTCATCTCTCCAACTCAGACCTCCTCATCTCTCTCTCCCCTTTGATGTTTCCCAGACGTCTCAAACGCCACGTGTCCCGATGTTAGCTGACCTTACTGTCTCTGTTGAGAGCCTCTCCATCGTTCCTGTGGCCAGGGCCAGCTGCCTGGAAGGCATCTGGTCTCTCACCCACCCCACGTGCAGAGCAGACCGTTGAGAACCCTTGCAGTGGTGCTCTAGGTACATGGGGAGTGTGACTGCCCCTCACACTCTCCGCCTCTGCTCTTGTTCCCATACAGTCTGTTCCGAGCACACGTTGATTGCAGCCTCCTTTCCCTGGCTCACCCAGTCTGCCTGTTAGCCCTACTGTCCCGTCCTTCCTGACCTTGCTCTTTCTGCTCCAGCAGCACTGACTGGCCTGTGCCCTGTCTGCCTGGGTGCCCTTTGTTCAGGTGCCACCTCACAGCCCTTTCTTCCCTGTCCGCCTAATGTAAATCAGAGTCACTTCCATACTCCATCTTCTTTATTCTGGTCTTTTTTCCTGGCAGTTGGCACCAAACATACTGTATAAACTACTTATTTGTTCTTTTTACTTTGCATTGCTTGTCTCCTACTGCTGGAATGTAAGCTTCGTGAAAACAGGCACTTTACTGTTCACTGATGTGGCCCTACCACCCAGAGCAGTGCCTGGCACCCACAGGTCTGCACCCAGTGACTTCATGTGTCAGCACTGCCTTCAGGAGACCACCGGTTACTACTTGTGGTCAGAATGTGTGTTTATGGACTGTGGAGTCAGAAAGACCTAGGTTTGAATCCCAGCTCTCCCTCTTCATAGTTGCAAGAACTTGGGTAAGATCTGTAAGATAAGCTTTGGTTTCTGTATTTCTTGGGGAGGTTATTACTTACTTGTGGGGTTGTCATGATACTACTAATGTGTGTAGCATTTAGCACATAGCTAGCACTCAACAAATGTTGATATTATGCAATGTTGAAAATAAGTGGAGGGAACAAAAGAACTTCACTAGGAACAAGCACCCAAAGTGATTCAGGGTCCCAGGGTGCCCTCCAGGGAGGGCAGCGGAGCACAGACTGGCTGCTGCAGTCTTCTTGAGTTACTTCATAGCTGAGACTGTCCTTGTTGCTGGACCGTGGGGAAGTTTCTTTGGCTTTCGATTAAAACTCATGTTTCCCATTTCAGTCAGAGTGGGTTTTAAGAATAAACTTTATTGAAATATGATTTATATATAACGAAATACACTCTTTTCAAGTGTATAGTTTGAGTTTGGACAAGTGTATGCAGCAATGTAACTGCCACCCGAGTTGTAAACTTTTCCATCCCTGTGTCTCAGTCCAAGGCAGCCACTGAGCCACTGGCCTGCTTTTTATCCCTGTATATTAGTTGTGCCTTTTCTAGAATTTCATATACATGGAGTCACACAGAATGTGCTCCTTTGTGTCTGGCCTCTTGCTAGAGTACGCTTTTGATACTCATGGTGTAGGTGTTCATGGCTTGTTCCTTTTCATTGCTGAGTAGTAGTGTATCGTATGGATATACCACAGTTTTTTTATCCGTTCATTTTTAGATAGATATCTGGTTATTTTCCAGTTTGGGGCTATTATGAACAAAGCTATGTGACCATTTGTGTACAAGTCTTTTGTGGACATATGTTTTCATTTTGCTAGCTTGAATACCTAGGATTAGAACTGCTGGATCGTAGAGTAGGTATATTTTAACTTGATAAAAGATTGCCAGACAGTTCAAAGTGGTTGTAACATTTTATGCCCCATCAGCAGTGTATGAGTGTTCCGTTGCTCTGGGTCTTTGCCATTAGTTGGGGTGTCAGTTTTTTTATAGTCAGTCATTCTTTAGATGTGTAGTCTAAAGAATGATTGATTTTAATTTGCATTTAATAATAAAAACATTATATAGTTTTAATTTGCATTTCTCTGAAGAAGTCGAACATCTTTTCATGTACTTATCAGCCATTTGTTTATCTTTTGTGAAGTCTCTGTTCACATTTTTTTTGCCCATTTTCTGTGGGATAGTTTGTATTTTCCTTTGGTTTTTTAAGAGACAGGGGTCTTGCTATGATACCTGAGCTAGCCTCAAACTGGGCTCAAGCAGTCCTCCCTCCTCAGCCTCTCAAGTAGCTGAGACTACAGGTATGTGCCAACACGTTCAGCTTATTTTATAAGGGTTCTATATATTTTGAATACATGTCTTGTGTCAAATATACATGTATTTTCTCCTAGTACTTATTCCACGTAAAAGTAGCTTATTAACTCATGAGTATTAATTTATCGAGGTTACAGTGAGCTATGATCTGGCCACTGCACTCCAGCTTGGGCAACAGAGCAAGACCCTCTCTCCAAAAAAAAAAAAAAAAAGTGTCAACTAACATAATGCTTTAATTGTTGCACATCACAATATCACAGTAATTTTAATACGTTAGAAGAATATTTAAGATTAACAATTCAAGGCTGGGCGCGGTGTCTCACACCTGTAATCCTAGTACTCTGGGAGGCCTAGGCGGGAGGATCGCTCAAGGTCAGGAGTTCAAAACCAGCCTGAGCAAGAGCGAGATCCCATCTCTACCAAAAATGGAAAGAAATTAATTGACCAACTCAAAATAAATAGAAAAAATTAGCTGGCCATGGTGGCGCATGCCTGTAGTCCCAGCTACTCGGGAGGCTGAGGCAGAAGGATCCCTTGAGCCCAGGAGTTTGAGGTTGCTGTGAGCTAGGCTGACGCCACCGCTCTCTAGCCCAGGTGACAGAGCAAGACTCCATCTCAAAAAAAACAGATTAAGAATTCAGTCATTAACCTCATATAAACCTATATAAGCATGTTTCTTTTTCCTGCCACTACAAAATTTGAGGAAATAGTCCGTACACTCACTCACTTCTGACATCAGCTTCAGGAATCCCCAAGACCACCCTGAAGTTCAGTAAAGTGCTGGGAGGAGTCACAGAACTCACTGAAGCTCTTACACTCACAGTTATGGTTTATTACAGGGAAAAGTTGCAGATTAAAATATACCAAGGGAGGAAGTGCATAGGGCAGAGTCCAGAAAAGGACTAGATGTGATGCTTCTGTTGTCCCCTGCCTATGGACACATGACTCCCACTGGCATCAGTGTGTGATAAGAGGCATTAGTGTTTCCAACCAGGAAAGATCCCCTGAGCAGTGATGCCCAGAGTTTTTACTGGGGCTCCAATACTTAGGCATTATGGATTGCCCAGTGGCCAGTCTCAGTCTCCAGCCCCTCAGGAGGTTGAGCTGATGACGTAGGACACCCACCTTAGATCAGTCGTTGATGTGGCTGAAAGCCCCTGCCCTAAATCGTGTTGTTACTCTCTGGCTTGGCTCAAGGTCTCCATCCCATTGTTAGTGTGGTTCAAAGCCTCCAAGTGAACAAAACCAGTCCTGTCAGGAATGACATCTCCCCCCACCCAAAACAAAAAGATACTGAAAATAGAACTTCTTAGTTTGTTTGAGGGTAAAGACCACTTTGACAATCTAATAAAAACCATATAAACATACTTAAAAATCATCACAACTTATCATATTGAAAATTTTTTTCTCTAAGTGAGGAAGATGAATCTTTTACAAGGAATTATGTATGCAGTATTAGTATAATTGCTATTCCCAACAATAACATAAATTGTGTGAATAAACAAAAAAAACCCAAACTTCTTCTCAAGCAAATTTCAGTCATCAGGCTATTGTTTGCCTGGAATAAGCACTTGGAACTGTGCCCTATTTGACTTGCCAACACTGTGTCATTTTTATCTTTTTCTTTTTTTTTTTTGAGACAGAGTCTCACTCTGTTACCCAGGCTAGAGTATAGTGGTGTCATCATAGCTCGTAGCATCCTCAAACTGCTGGGCTCAAGGAATCCTCCTGCCTCAGCCTCCGAAGCAGCTGGGACTACAGGCACGCACCATCCCATCCAGCTAATTTTTCTGTTTTTTTGGTAGAGACAAGGTCTTGCTCTTGCTCAGGCTAGTCTTGAACTGAGCTCAGGTGATCCTCCCGCCTTGGCCTCCTAGAGTGCTGAGACCAAGCCACACCATTGGCCCATTTCTTTATCTTTGATAGCCAGTTGATGTTGATCCTTTGTTTTGTTGGCAGCTAGAACAGGAAACCCTGATTCACATTCATAAAAGCATTTTTTTTTCGGTGCTGTACAAAGCTTTGAACAAAAGCATTTAATAACAGATGGTATTAGAACTCCTGTGGCTTTTTTATTAGTGAAGGGTAAGTTTGGTCTAGAGTATCATAATTTTCTAAGATTCTTCAGGTTAAAATCATGTCACACCAGCCGGGCGCAGTGGCTCACACCTATAATCCTAGCACTCTGGAGGGCCGAGGCGGGAGGATCGTTGGAGCTCAGGAGTTTGAGACCAGCCTGAGCAAAAGCGAGACCCCGTCTCTACTAAAAATAGAAAGAAATTATCTGGACAACTAAAAAATATAGATAGAAAAAAAAATTATCCGGGCATGGTGGTGCATGCCTGTACTCCCAGCTACTCAGGAGGCTGAGGCAGAAGGATTGCTTGAGCCCAGGAGTTTGAGGTTGCTGTGAGCTAGGCTGATGTCACGGCACTCTAGCCCAGGCAACAGACTGAGACTCTGTCTCAAAAAAAAAAAAAAGTCATGTCACACCATTGCTTTTTCTTCAAGTCTGTGGACTCACCTTTAGCAAGGTTGACATAGTTAATGCTGCTGTGAGCAAGGAAAGAATTATGAATCCATATTGCAGTCATGAGGTTGGATTACTGGAACAGTGAAAAGAAATGTCTGCAGTGTTTCCAGATGTCAGCTCATTGCTGCCTACAGACGAGCAGATGAGGCTTTGTCATCCTTGCCTGCCATTTGCAGCAGCACTTCCTCCAGCAATGCAGTGATGCAGAGTTCTAGTAGCTTTCTTCTTCCAATGGGGAAAAATAAGGCTTTTCGTTTTTTTTTTAAGCACCATACTTATTGGTGAGTGTGGGGCTTGGAATAAAGTCTTAATCTTATAGAGTCAAAAACAATCTGGCCGGGCGTGGTGGCTCACGCTTGTAATCCTAGCACTCTGGGAGGCTGAGGTGGGTGGATCGCTCAAGGTCAGGAGTTCGAGACCAGCTTGAGCAACACAGCGAGACCCTATTTCTACAAAAAAATAGACAAATTAGCTGGACATGCCTGGCTAATTATTGTTATTTTTTTTTTTTGAGACAGAGTCTCACTCTGCCCTGGTTAGAGTGCCGTGGCATCAGCCTAGCTCACAGCAACCTCAAACTCCTGGGCTCAAGCAATCCTGCTGCCTCAGCCTTCCGAGTAGCTGGGACTACAGGCATGTGCCACCATGCCCGGCTAAT
>CAUYRT010047580.1:0-52236 GCA_963574885.1 Lepilemur ruficaudatus
TAGGGGGTAAAAAGGGACATGGCCACTGAGAGCTCTAGTCTCGGACCATCTCAGGAAAGAGATATTCTCTCTCCCAGTCTCAAACATATGGGAGAAAACACGTTCTGCTTGTTCTGGGTTGGATTACATGCCTAATCTATACTTTGGATGGGGATAAAGGGGTACTATGATTGGCCAAGACTGACACAAACCAAATCCTCTGGCTAAACATTATGGACTGGAGGAAATGTGGTTCCCACAAGGCTAGAAGGTCCTTTTACCAGATAAAAGGAAGGGGTACTAGGGAGACAAAATTAACAGGTATCCACTGTGACGACAGAGTCAAAACTCACACCCTGGCTTCCCTGACTTTGAAGCTTTTGCCCCTCCCATGATCCCACACTGATCCCAAGCATGGAGCATGATGAGATTTAGACCTCATGCAATAAGCAGATTGCACCTGGAATGATAGAGTCTAAGGACCACTGACTTATTCCTCAGTGCCTAGCACATTTTAGGCACTCAGTTTATGTGTATTGAGTGAATGACAACATGATTGATAAGAGATCGAAGGATTCTGAGTCTCTATCATGGATCAATAGAAAAGAAGGCTGGGATTGATTACTTCTGGGATTGATTGATGGAGGCCATGAGAGACCTGGCTTCTGGTTGGATTTGCTACATATTTGCTGACACTGCTCTGTAACGAAGGCTCGGTACAGCAAGATTACCCCTTTCTATAATCTGGAAACTACCCCAGTATTATGGTTTAACACTGAGTGTCACTCCTCAGAATACTGCATTGCCAACTATGCTGGAGAACAGTATCCAATTCATACTGTCCTAATGGTATTGACACGCCACTTGTAGGCTGCCATTCTGAACCTACCGTAGAGTTCACCCTGGGTCATGCGCACTCTCTCATGCTTGTCTCTTCCATGACCAGCAAGTGCAAACTCTGGCAGGTGAATACACCAAAAAATGAAAGGCAAGACAAGACGAGTAGGAGGACTGCCAAATTGGGAGTTAGAAGATAAAGGTGGTTCTCATTCTGTCTTGGCTGGTAACTTGCTGAGTGATCTTGGAAATGATATCTGGGCCTCTGTTTTGGATTCACCTAGTGCTTGTCTAATGCCTGTTCTACTTTCAGTTAATTCTCACAGTAAGCCTGTGAGGCAGGAATTATTATGTCTATTTTTCAAATAGGGATCCTGAGACCCAAAGAGATCAAACTAACCTGCCTAAGCTCCCTGTTTCACGATAACGAGGTGATTCTGTTCTGGCACTTCTTAGCTCCAATGCCCGTGCTCTTCCCACAGCATCACTGCATCTTCTGCAGGGCCCGTGGCCATGGAGTTCAGCTATGAGGTCTGGGAAATGAGGGTGACCCTTCTGGCATGTCCTTCCTCAGAGGGAAAGAGGAGACTGAGAGCCACATGCCACCTTTCTGACAACGTTTGTTTTTCTCCCCTTTCGGTGGAGGTTTGAGAACACTCTTTACTCTCATTGGCATTGTTGCCAAAGAGTCTACGGGTACATGGTTGCCAGGGTGATTAGAGTGACTGCAGTGAGGATGGATTCTTCAGGAAAGGCTCCATGGCAGCTCCGTGGAGCTCCAAAGCCGGGGTGGGCCTGCCCTTGAAATTGCAAGCCTCTGGTCTCCGGTTTTATGTGCCATCCACCCACTCCCCAAGGCCAGCAGCCAGAGAGTGCGGTGTCCTTGAAGGCTGCTGGCAGATTCAAAGAAAGAAAAGGAGGAGAGCTATAGAGGGAGGGAGGAAGGTGGAGAGAAGAAAATGTGGACACTTTAGAGAGTTAACAGATGTTGAATTGTGGAGATTTATTCAGAAATGCGTTTAGATAGTAATCAGAAGTATCTGTTGTGATGCTACAATTTGTGATACACCTACTGTGTGTGTTAGCTCCTTGGATGCTCCCCCAGGTTTCCACGGTACATTATTGTAGCACCATATTTATGTTGTCTGTTTGCATGTCATTCCCCACTAGGCTGTGAGCTCCTTGAGGTCATGGGCTTTCTGTTGTTCATCTCTGCATCCGCAGAGTCTAGCAGACCAGCTGGCATTAACATGGGCTTGGAAAACATTTGATGAATGAATGAACGTGCCATATAAGTGCATAATCAAGCACCCATCCAGGCTTTCTGACTCCAAGACCACAAATTGGTCTCCCCTACCTTTCTGAACTCCTATAAAAGTCATGGCCTGGCAATTAATTTGACATTCATATGCTGACTTGAGCCATCTCTTGAGTTGTTGTATTGAACCATAATTTGAAATTTTTATTAAACATTTCACATGGGGATTTATGTCTTGTTTTTACAACTAGCCTATGAGCTTATCCATCCATGCAGTAAGCATTCATTGAATTACACACTGGCCATTGTTACACGGGTTATCTCATTTCATCCTCCCTTCTTCTCCATGAATGTATTCATTCAGAGCCTACTGTGTGTCACCAACACTGTGCTCAGTGTAGGATATCATCTGTCCTAAGAGAACTCAAAATCTCAATTCAAGTTGCAAACTCAAATGCCTTTAAGGGCCACATTAGTAAGCTCACAGAGTAAAGCAGTTGACTGCCAGGAGGGAGGGAGCATGTTTAGACAGGGCTTCTGCAGATGACCTTAGGGCAGTAGTCCCCAACCTTTTTGGCACCAGGGACTGGTTTCATGAAAGACAGTCTTTCCATGGGGGTGAGGTGGAGCTCAGGTGGTGATGCGTGGCGTGGTTCCTAACAGACCATGCACGAGTACCTGGTTGCTGCCTGGGGGTTGGGGACGGTAGTCTTAGAGCTTGTGCATCATACAAAGGTGTCTGGATGAGGAGGTGAGGATGGCCTAAAATCCAGTCTGCTTTCTGCTCATCAAACCATGCACCAGGGTGTGAAGCTATGTATGTCTGCAAAAGGAATGCCTTTTCCTTCCCTGGAAAGTATTTTAACTTGCTAAGCCCGGCACCTGAGGCTGCAAAAGGCCAAAAAGGCTACTTTTCTGTAAATTACACAAGGGCACAGCATGTGCTGAGGAATGGCCTACTATTTATATTGTGTAATAGGGACAGACAGGAAATGAACTTTAGGTTGCACACCCCTTATGCAAAGCCATCAAAATTCAATTAAACAGATTGCTGCACAAATGAAATACTTCTGTAAAACATATTCCACTTGAAGCAACCACGAGTTTCTAATTCATTCTTTAAACAGACCTACAAAGTATATATTAGCCATCTAATCTTACAGTTGGGTCAGCTAAACCTCAGAGAATTGCAGTGACATCTATGAGCTTACAATTTATGATGTAAGGCTCAAAGAGGTTAAGTGCATGCTGGAGCCAGGACTAGAATTCAGCTTCTATAAAGTGACAGGAACTGGGCCCCTTCCATTTGATCTCGAGCTTCTTCCAGGACTCCAAGCATTGAGCGTGCTGCTTTGTTGCTGCCAGGAAAGATGAAGTCTTGCTGATTTGGATTTTATACCATTGTCGGGGGTGGAGGGCTCACCCCAGCGCCCCCCATCACACATAGATGCACACACACGCTTACAAGGATAAACTGAGGCTCTCCAGGACAGGCACTCGTTGGCTCTCCTATCCCAGCTCTGCCAAGGCAGGAATCTTAGCACACCAGGAGGAGGCTAAGAACCCCGCGAAGGAGCGGCTGTGTCTGTCAGCCTCGCAGGCAGTGCGGAGTCGCTGCAGACAGCAGACACGCCGGGGGCACCAAGGACCCGTTCTGTTTACTCTGCCTCCCTACTGCTCAGTTGTTCAGTCCAATCTGTTTCAGGAGTTCAGTCAGTAAAAAGAGTGAAAAAGAAAATCTTTTTAAACCAACTAGCTGAGATATTTTGCAGGTCTAGATGGGGGCTCTCTGGCAAAATGAACAGAATGTAATTTCAAAAGCCACAAACTAAATGAGGGTTCTAATGCCAGCTCTGCCACTAAACCACAGCATGGCCTTGGACCAGGCACTTACCCTCTCTGGGCACATTCTCTATAAACACTAGGTAGCCACTGAGGTTCCCGACAGTTTTATGGGCTTTGGCTTAATAACCCTCTGCTAAACTGGACACAGAAAGAACACCAAGTATTGGAGGGGAGACTGGCCACTGGATGGAAAGGGAGACTTGGCAGTTAGGTGAGGAACCTAGCCCTCAAACACCTTCAGTGCTGATGGCATTGACTGAATTTTCTGTTTGATAACTCTACAGGGCCACGGATGTTTTCAATTAACGCGGGTTGGTAGGTGTTGGGGGAGTCTATGGAAAGAATTCCCTGACATGGGGAAAGTTGGGGATCTGGGCCTCTAGGTAGAGAAGCAACAATGTCTTGTGTTGATAGGTATAAGAACTTCAAAGTGCTCTGAGTTTAATTCCTGTCTCTGCCCCTAACACTCAACAGATAATTATTTAATAAATGAGCTCGCTGTGTGTCCTTGGACAAATTGCTTAACTTTCCTGAGCTATGGTTTCCTCTATTATTAAATGGGGCAATAACAATGCCCCATGTTTTTGATGTCTTACAGGATTGTAAAATTAAATGAGATGATATAAGTATTGATAGAAGGCACTAAAAAGTATTAACTTTCTTTTTCTTTTTTTATTTCAACTGATCTAGGGATACACGTGGTTTTTGACTACATGGATGAATTGTAGAGTGATGAAGTCTAGACTTTTAGTGCACCCATCACCTGAATAACATACATTGTGCTTGATAAGTAATTTTTCATCCCTCAGCCCCTCCCAGCCTCCCCCCTTTTGTGTCTCCAATGTCCATTATGCCACTCTGTGTGCCTTTGTGTACCCATAGCTTAGCTCCCTCTTTTAAGTGAGAACATGAGATATTTGATTTTCTGTTCCTGAGTTACTTCACTTAGGACAATGGCCTCCAGTTCCATCCAAGTTGCTGCAAGATTCATTATTTCATTCTTTTTTATGGCTGAGTAGTACTCCATGGTGTATACATGTGTATCTATCTATCTATCTATCTATCTATCTATATATATATATACACACACACACACACACACACTACATTTTCTTCATCTGCTCCTCAGCTGATGGACAGTTAGGTTGATTCCATATCTTTGCAATTGTGAATTGTGCTGTGATAAACATATGAGTGCATATGTCTTTTTGATATGATGACTTCTTTTCCTTTGGGTAGATAGATACTCAGTAGTGTGGGATAGCTGGGTTGAATGGTAGGTCTACTGTTAGTTCTTTGAGAAATCTCCATACTGTTTTCCATAGAGGTAGTACTAATTTACATTCTCAGCAACAGTGTATAAAGGTTCCCTTTTTTCCGCATCCACACCAACATCAATTATTTTTTTACTTTTTCTTATAGCCATTCTGATTGGGGTAAATTGGTATTTCATTGTGCTTTTAATTTGCATTTCTCTGGTGATTAATGATGTCGAGCATTTTTTCATATGTTTGTTGGCCGCTTGAACATTTTCTTTTGAAAAATGTCTGTTCATGTTGTTTGTCCACTTTTTAATGGGATTATTACTTTTTTTCTTGCTGAGTTGTTTGCAATCTTTGTAGATTCTGGATATTAGTCCTTTGTTGAGTGTATAGTTTGCAAATATTTTCTCCCTTTCTGTTGATTGTCTAAGTACTCTCTTGAGGATTTCTTTTGCTGTGCAGAAGATTTTTAGTCTAATTAAGTCCCCTTTATTTATTTTTGTTTTTGTTGCGATTGTTTTTGGGGTCTTAGTCATAAAGCCTTTGCCTAGGCCAATCTCTAGAAGAGTTTTCCCTAGGCTTTCTTCTAGAATTTTTATGGTTTCAGGTCTTACATTAAGTCTTTAATTCATCTTGAGTTAATTTTTGTATATGGTGAGAGATAGGGATACAGTTTCCTTCCTCTGTATGTGGCTATATTGGTTCTATGTGTTTACCTTTATATCAATACCATGCTGTTTTGGTATAATTTGAAGCCAGGTAATGTGATGTCTCCAGATTTGTTCTTTTTGATTGTTTTGGCTATTTGGGCTCTTTTTTGGTTCCATATGAATTTTAGGATTTTTTTTTTTAGTTCTGTGGAAAATGATGTTGGTATTTTGATAGGAATTGCATTGACTCTGTAGATTGCTTTGGGCAGATGGTCATTTTCACAATATTGATCCAATCCATGAGTGCGAAATGTTTTTCTATTTGTTTATGTCATCCACAATTTGTTTCATCAGTGTTTTGTAGTTCTCTTTTTCAGATCTTTTACCTCTTTGGTTAAATATGTTCTGAAATAGTTTATTTTTATTTTTTGCTGTTATTATCAATGAGATTGAGTTCCTGATATGATTTTCAGCTTGGTTATTATTGATTTGTATCTGTTGATTTTGCAACCTGAGACCACTGAATTCATTTATCAAATCAAGGGTCTTTTGGAAGAGTCTTCAGGGTTTTCTAGGTATAAAATCGTATCATTAGCAAACAGGTATAGTTTTACCTCCTCTTTTCCAACTTGGATGACCTTTATTTCTTTCTCTTGCCTGATTGCTCTGGCTAGGACTTCTAGCATTATGTTCAATAGAAGTAGCTAACTTTCTTTCCATCTTTCTTTCCCTTGTAGGGCATGATATGAAACTGCAAAAGGCTGAAGCAAACTGGAACAGAGACACAGGATCCAGAGATGGAGCAGAGTGTGCACATACCCACGTGGGATTTAGTGGACTGGGGGGAGAGGGCGGGATTGCACGAGAAGGTCCACACTTAGAATTCTCAGAGATGCTTGGAGGTTTGGGACATGCTACCTATTTTTCTTTTGCCTTCCCTCCCTATGCTCAGATCTGTTGATATTTTGCTCATTGTTTAGGGCTCAGTTTAGAAACCACTTCCTTTCTGAAAACTCCCATGATGCCTGAATTCTATGTCACCTCTTCCTCTCTGGACTCACCCAGTCTTTCAAGTGAGACTCTACCTCTTTGGAGCTTGTGCTATAGCAATTCGTCTCCAAATATTACACCCCCTCTAGGCCATGAGCTCCCGCAGGTTAGAGACCAGGTGGGTCTCTCTTATCCCCACACATCTCCAAAGAGATATAGGCTTGGCACAGACTAAGACCCAGCCAATGTGTGGAATCACTGATCAGGCTCCCTAGGAGGAAATTAGATAGGGGATAGGAGGAGATCCATGATTTTGATAAACTCTTTCAAATTACAGATTCCTAATTCTCTGTCCAAACCATGAAAAGCCTACAAGGTGCAGTTTTGTCCTCAAAGAATTGTCTGGTTGAGCAATTAGGCTGGCCTAATTGAAATAATAAAGTAATGATGATAGATAACACTTATATAGCTCTTCCTAAGGGCCAGTCATTGCTTTAAGGGCTTTATGTGTATTAACCCATTTAGCCTTCACAATAACCTTACAAGGTTAGGACTATTATTAAACTCATTCGTGAATGAAAAAAACTGAAGCTCGGAGACTTCAGTAATATGCCCAAGGATCCTCAGCTTTTAAGTAGGGGAGCTAGGATATAAGCCCAGGAAGTCTTACCCCAGAATCCACATGGTGCTCCCTAAATACAACAGGAAAATTCCCTATGATTCAGAAAAACATGAGGTTATGTTCTCTGGGACTTCAGGAAGTTCACTAATCACCACTGAGCTCTAATTTCCCCATCAGAAGGTGTTTTCCCAGCCATTATTCTCACCTTCATGGGGACCTTTACACAAAGTAATACATCTGCTTAAGGCACCAGCTTGGGGAAAGAGTAGGAGGGAGACTAAAACTGGCCTGCCTAGAAGGGGGTCTGGGGCCCTTTCCTATTTCTTAAAGATAAATCAGTCTGTCTTTCTTGTGCAGAGAGCCCTCAGCTGGACCCTCACACCACTATTACCTCTTCGCCCAGCCACTGAACTAATCATGATGCAACATGCACATGATGCAATATATCCATGTATCGCTCTCCTCAATATCGTCCTTATTGCCTAATCAGAAGCCTAAAGTATGAGCCTGCCATGGGCTGGCCACTGCTTACCTCCTCAACTCCATGTTTCACCATTCTCCAGCCAGCACACTCAGTCCAGCCAAACCAAACCCCTGCAAATGCACCTCCTTTCTTATGTCTTGGACCTTTGTGCAAGCAATTTTGCCAATCATCGTGTGTTGTCCCTCCCCCCATTCTGCCCTTCTGACTCCCACTCATCTTTCAAAATTAGTTCTGGCATATCTGTTCTAAGATTTCCTGGAGACCCAACCCCTGCCTTGCCCTCCTCTGTGTTTCCTTATCTGTGATGACACAGTATTGTCACTCCTTTGCTTCTCAGGCTTCCCAAGGGTCTATAAGACCTTGAGGGCAGAACTGTTTCTTTTATTTTTATTCCCAAAACTAGGCATCGAGGTGCTCAATAAATATTGCTACATAAACGGTAATTTATGTGCAATGATTTATTACACAATTGTAATGTATATAGCACTTCATATTCTTCTCAGGCTTATCAGGAAATAGGATAGATATTTGTAGGCATTTGTATCCCACATCAGAAACAAAATCTGGCCAAATTCACAAAGCTAAAAAAATAACAAAGTAGGGGCTAAAGCTCAGGTCTTATGTCTTTAAACTTCATTCAATGAACCCCCAATGAATAGCATTCTTTCCCTGCCTAGGTTTTGAACAGATTGAAAAATAAATAACAGCAAAGACAGATGCCAAAGTGTCAACTGTATTGCTGCTGGAGGCCAAGTTAGAGGACATGACCTTAGGTCTCTTAGCCTAGTGGATTACAAATATCTAGCCCCAGAATTGGGCAGACATGTCCACCAATCCAAGGCATTCCTGAATTACCTTACCTGGGAAGCCTATCTACGTAAGGCCTAAGGAATGAGTGAGCAGCGTAGAGCCAATGCTCTCAGCAAATAGGCCATCTCCTAAGAGAGAAGGATGATAGATCTGAGTGAGTGTGCCTAGTTATTTTCTCAAATTCACCAACCAGAAAAATTACTTTAATTCCCCCAGAGAAGGGGCAAAGAAAGGCTAGATGCATGCAAACAGAAAATTCTTCCTAATAGAGAAACCAGAGTAGGAAAAAATGCTTGTATAACTCTAACAATAATCCAAAAGATAAGCTTTCAGACCAACTTGAAGAAAAATTCAATTCCCAGATACCCCCAGAAGAAATTTACCGAACTCAATCATGGACTCATAACTTTCCCCAAAATAGTGAGTTTGCAATCCCTGTGGAAACATCCAGGCAATGATGTCTAAAAGGCAATTGAGTCTTACACCCATAATGCAAGAGTTAAGTCTGGGCTTCAGCTGTCATTGCAGAAGTCATCAATCTGTAGAGGTAATTGAAGAGAGGTGAAGAGAGACTCCCCAGATAGAATGGATTGAATGAGAATAGAAATGTCTATTCTGTGTTCCTCTAGAACACCGTCAGTTAAGGGACAGAGAAAGAGGAAGAGCCTACAGAGGGCACTTAGGAGTGGCCAGAGGTGTAGGAAGAAAGACATGAGAAGAACTGGCCATGTGAGCCAAAGGAAAGGAGGGTTTAAGATTAAGGGAAGGGTCATCATTATCGTCTATCGTCGAGGGATCAAATGTAAAATAAAGATTGGAAAAGACCATTCGATTTGAAGTACAATGAGGACACATTTTAGCAGAATGATTGTGACAGAATCCAAAATACAGGGGATGATTGGGAGGTGACCAATACTTGCAGATAACTTTCAAATAGTTTGGTGGCGAGGGAGGGTGGAGAGCTACGGCAGTGGCTGGAAGTACAGGAAGAGAAATTTTCTTCTATTTAAAATATGAAGGTACACAAGTGTGCTGATGGCAAGAAGGGGCCAGCAGAGACGGGAAAGAAGACACAGAGAAAGGGGACACCTGATGGAGCAAGATCTGTGGGGGGCAGGAAGATGTCATGCAGAGGACAGGTGGAGAGTTTGGAAACCTGGATTTAGAGTCAAGTAGACGGGATTCAAATCTATTTCCTTGTGCTCTGACCTCAAACAGATTACTTAGTACCCTTCCCCCCTAACAAAAAGCCCTCAGTTTCTTCATTTGCAAACTGAGTATAATAAACAGTATCTTCCTAAAGCAGTCATTAGAACTGTTAACAAATATGTGATTTTCTCATTCTTTGCATGTTAGGATCACACTTCTTCATCCCAATTAAATGCTAGCAAGGATATCTGACTTGTTTTATCCCATGAAATATGGACAGGAGTGATGTGTGGCACTTCAAGGTAGAAGCTTTGGGGGCCCATGTGTGCATCACCATTTTCTCTTTTCCCTCCACCGTGACAACCCCAGTGTTCCTAGTAGCTTCCTAGGAGGAAGCTGAGTCCCAGAGTGAAAACAGAGATAACAGTGAGTAGAGTCAGCAGCCAACTTATGATGGATATGTAATATGAGCAAGAAATAAACCTTTGTTGTTTTAAGTGACCTAGATTTTTGGAGCGCTTGTTTCTGAATATTATGATAAGCTAACCTACCCTCACTGATACACTACCTTGTAAAATTACTGTGATAGTTACATGAGAAAATATGTAATATGGCATACAGAATAAGAGAATATGGAAACCAAAAGCCAATTAATAAGTGATGACTCCTTTTACTTATTGGGAGCCATACACAAGGCTGTTCAGCGAATAAGAAATATTTGAAGTGGCTTGTAGGATACAGAAATTACAGTAATTAAGCTGACATTTATTGAACAATTACTACAATCCCAGATTCTAGATATAGAAAAAGTCCTTGCTCTTGCTAGCTTTGTCACCTGTCATTTATTTTCTCTCTCCTCTGACCATTTCAGGCAAGTCTTTTCAGCCAACTAGGTATTATACATCCTGCAAAAAGGGGCCCAGAAATCATCCTGCTCACCATCCACCAATGTCAGAGCTTCCTTTACAATTTCCCTGATATGTAGGCAGCCAAATTTTGCTAAATCAATCTCTGTGGCAAGTTGTTCACTACCTCATAAGGCAGCTGCTGGACCATAAGCTCTAACAAGTCAGGGCCCATGTTTGTCTTGTTCATTTTGGAATTTCCTGTGGCCAGAATGGTACCTGGCTACACAGTAGAAAGTCAATAAATATGTGTTGGCCAGGTGCGGTGGCTCACACCTGTAATCCTAGCACTCTGGCAGGCTGAGGTGGAAAGATCGCTTGAGGCCAGAAGTTCAAGACCAGCCTGAGCAAGAGTGAGAACCTACTTCTACAAAAAATAGAAAAATTAGCTGGGCGTGGTGGCATGTGTCTATAGTCCCTTTAGCCCAGGTGAAAAAGTGAGACCCTATCTCTAAATAAATAAATAAACGTGTTAAAGGAATGAATGATCAAATGAATAAACTTTTATATAGCTCGAATTTTTATCTTCCTTTTCTATAAAATGGGGGTAATAATGGTAATGTCAAAACACTTTAAAGAGATAGCATATGAATGTATAATACCTGGTACATTGCAGAAACTCTATTAGTGTTATTTCCCAACCCTTATCTCACTTCTCCTTCTTAAACAGAGCCCAAAATGCTGCCATACAAATTGAGCCCCTCACTTGTCTTCCAACTAGTTTTCCATAGCCAAATTTCTGAGTAATTCCTGGAACAAAGGCACAATGTGTACAGTGTGCACTTAAAATCACACCCTTGCAGATTTTGGGAGTCAGTATCATTCAATATTGAGGAACACAGGCTCTGGAGTATGACAAATCTGGATGCAAATCTATTTCTTATGGATTTCCTAACCTTAAAAATTTCTTAGACTCACCAGCAACCATCAACCTTTTTATCTTTAAATGAAGATACCTCATAAGATTTTGGCAAGGTCCAAAGAAGGAAACTGATGTAAAGTGCTTAGCACAGGGCCTGGAACACAGCAAGCATTTATTAAATGTGTGATATTGGCATTGCTAGTTTAGGATATTAAGAGACCTTAGAGGCCATCAAGTCTAATCCCCAATCAATTCACAACAGCTAGGTAATTAGATCCTTTCTGTAATGTGTTGGCTTTCACTGCCTCACTTCCAAAAATAGACACAATCCATCATCTTGGACTATCCTGATTTATTGGTTAGAGTAACAATAGCTGCTATAACAAAGAAACCTAAAGTGTATATGGCTCAGATATGATGGCAGTTTATTTCTCATTCAAATTCAAAATTGGTGTCCCTGATTGATGTGTAGCTTCTCTCCAAGTGACAAGTTAGAGGCGGAAGTTACTTCTGTGTTCAACACATGGCTTCCGATGACACTAAGCTTGTCTATGTGACACCTTTAGAAATGGAATTGGGAAGTGGAAAAGCCATGTCTGTTTATTGCTTATCTTGCCATGAAAGTGGCACACACCTTTTCTGCTCACATTTCATTGTTGAGAACTAATATCATGGCACCACCTAAATGTAGAGGGTACTGGCAAAAATAATAGCTGCCTGGCTTGGTAGCTATTTCCCAGTGGCCACTCCATTCTAGTTCTGTGAAAAGAGAAGCATGAATTTTGATGGTCAGTTAGCTGTATCACCCATAATTGATAAGCTTATTGTCATCTGTCATTTTCTTCACTGTGATTTGCACAGTCCTAGAAGAAAGTTTTAAGCTTAAACATAGACAGCCCTAAAGCATTGTAACCATTTAACTCATAAAAATTTCAAATGAATATCATGACGGAGGCAAAAAGTAGAATGTAGAATGTGTTGGGAAAGGGAAGGAAAAAATGAAACAGGGAACAAGAAAAAGTTAGAATTGAGTAGAGCTAGGAAAAGGCACTTCACACTAAAATATATAATCCTCACAAGAACTCTTTAGGAATAACATATTCCCTATTCAATAGACAAGGAAACTGAGGTTCAGAGAGGTTGTATGGCTTGCCCAAGGTCACCAATATAAAACTACAGACCTCAGACTTAACCCCAGGTCGGTTTAACTTCAAAACCAAAGCATTCTCTCTTCCGCTCTCTCTCTCTGTCTGTCTCACCAAATGTAAAAGAAGTCTCTTAGTTTATCCCTTTCAGTTCTTCCCGCTGGTCCACTGTCATCTCCAGTTGGTCAAACATTTACCAATTCTCTTTCCCCTAGGGGCAATAATCTTGCAAGTGGTTTTACTTCCCACGTCCACTAACATTGCATTGTAATCTCACCCATAGGTATAATTACAAGCATGGTCCATTGGTCATACACTTTTATTGACTCGTATAATCAAAACCATTGGCAAATTTTTCCATATTACACAAAAGGATATTAACAAGTTCTTTTTTTCTTTTATGCCACCCCTTCCCCTATTAACAAATTCTATTTACAGTTGAATCTGTGAATATTCCACTTGAAATGGCCCAATATCCCCCTTCAATAAATACTGATGCCCCAAATTCCCCAATATCCCCTCTCAGCCAAAATCCCATTTACATATTGCCAACAATGCCCTCACCATTTTGAATGGGAAGAAAGGCATGGGATCAGAATTGTCAGGGGTGGAATATGAATTTCCACATTAGGTTTGGCTTTACCTAGCTTGAGATCCCAGCTTTGAGGTAAAATTTTTTTAAAAAATTAGCTTCATTTTCTGTAGGTGATTTTCTCATAAATGATTCATCTCTGTCTAGTAAATAGTATCCACCCCTCTCATCCAGGAGGCACTCATCAGCCACCGGAGCCAAGTACTGAGTTTGACACTGATGGATGCTTATTTTTGATGACTCCGATTTATAGGAATCTCTCTCTGTCTCTACACACACACACACACACACACACACACACACACACACACACACCAGAGAAGAGAATCCGGTACAATTCATAGGAAGCATTAATTAGTGCATATCAAATGTGAGCCTGACAGGGCTATGATTTAAATACAAAGACGTCTGAAGAATTATGATTCAATATTTGATCTCCACGCTAGTCTGATGCTATTTTATCCACCTGAACAAATACAGCCTGGCATCCTACCTTCTCTGCAGCTGTTTGAGTCTCTCCTTTCAGGGTGGTGATTCTGAAAGGGCTTCTTCTGTGGGGCAGGGGGGTGGGGAAAGATTCCACACGTGGCTCGGCAAGGTGGAAGACAGCTGGAGGGAAGGAGCAGGCTCCTTCAAGCCTCCCTCTGCTGCCAGGAAACAGCAGCTCCATGAGTAGAGCAGGGGCACCCAGTCAGCAGGGTGTTTGCATGGAGACGTTCGCCCAGGACCTGACACATTAAAGGTGGGAAATCTAGCAAGTTCCTATATCCCTGCTGAGCCTCATTTTCCTTATCCGTAAAGCAAAGATGTTGATTCCTACTCCTCACTAAGTAGTTGTGTATTTTTATGAGTTTATGTGTTTAGGGCAATCACATATGACAGGCTCTAGGCTAGCATTTGCATGCAATTTTTCATCCATTCCTCACAAGAATCCTATGAATTCATGGATGAAAGAGGAAACTAAGGAGCAAAGAATTAGGAGATTTGCTCAAAGGTACCCAACTAATAAATGATGGAGTGAAGATTCATGCTGCAATCAACTCTCTTATGGTACTTCATCTTGTTGGTTCTCTTTCAGCTTTAAATGGAAGCTATTAAGTTTAACATAATTTAAGTAGAAAAGGGAATTTATTGGCTATCACAACTAAAATGTTGAAGGAGTATCTAGTATTTGGTCAGGCTGGAGATAGAGATGCTCAAACAATGTCATCAGTGTTCTTTCTTTCTCTGCTCTTCCTCTCTTGGCAGGCTGACCACATTCTATCCTACTGCTGTGAGGTCAGCAAAAACAGCCACAGGTGCCTCCAGCTTACATCATCGCTGTAGGTCATGATAGGGAGAGAGTATCTTTCACAAAAGATCCTTGGGAAAGTTCTGAAAAGGTTTCCCTTGGCCTACCTTGGGCCTAGCTTGTCTCTCACTGTGATCAGGGAGGCAGTGCTATGACCAGGAGGGTGGTATGAGCCCATCCTGGAATGAGGAGGGATGATTCCCCCAGAGAAATGGGTGCTGAGCAGACATCAGTATCGGTCACTCTCCTAAGGATTAGATGAGCATATAGCAAAAACCTAACACACAATACCTCCTATATCTTAACCTGGAGATGAAACAATTCTTAAAATTCTCTTTTAAAAGTTCTTGTTCCTGCCATGCATCTAAATCTGATATATTCAGATCATGTGATTTGGAATCCCACCTGTTCCAAGGAACCTTTAGATTCCCTTCCCTAGCTTTTTATCCCCTCTGAATCTCTCTGTTGTCATCCTTATTGTTCCTGGTTGGTATAAGAGCTATTAACGACCCTATCCAACCACCCAATTTCTCATCTTTAACTAGATTCTGAGCTAGATTGGGACCCAATCTTATTGACAGAGTAGAGTTAAAGGCTTGGGCTTTATAATCAGAGGTATCTAGATTTGAATCCTAATTCTGCCATTTATGAGCAATGTTATCTATTAAAATTACCTATCCATTCTGAACTTCAGTTTCCTCACTTATAAATTTGGTAATAATTATATATATATATATCACATTTAAAAAATTATTACCCATAGCCACACTTTAAATCACAATGGATTTAAGGCAGATTATAACAATGTATATAATAAAATATAAAAAAAGAAATATTAGAACCAGGTAAATTAAAAATTATAGAAGACATTTAAGACCTGAGTGAAAGTTAGACTACAAATATATAGGCCTTCATAATTATTAAATTATAAAAGATCACATATAATTATTAAAATAGAACTAAATGTTTCCTAGGAACAAATAGAAGAGGAAAACTTGAGCAGTTAAGTGATTTCTCTTCTATATGTAGAAGAAACATGAAGAAGAAACACTCTAAGTCCACATAAAAGTAAAGCTTTTCTTGGCACTTGTTTCTGAATACTCACCCAAAAGAGCATTAGGGGTGAATGAGATCTGAAATAGCATGTGTAAAACCCTTGGTTGCTGGTTCAAAAGAGCTGCTTCCCAAAGACACAAATAAATGGAATGACATTCCATGTTCATGGATAGGAAGACTAAATATTGTTAAGATGTCAATACTACTAAGAGCAACCTACAAATTTAATTCTTATCAAAATCACAATGTGATTTTTGCAAAAACAGAAAAATCCATCCTAAAATTCATATGGAATCTTAAGAGACTCTGAATAGCCAAAACAATCTTGAGAAAGAACAAATTTGGAGGTCTCACACTTCTTAATTTCAAAATGTATTACAAACAAAGCTCCAGTTATCAAAACAGTGCATTGCTGGCAGAGAGACAGACATACAGACCAATGCAATAGAATAAAAAGCTCAGAAATAAACCTTCACATATATGCTCAAATGATTTTGGACAAAGGTGCCAAGACCATTCAATAGGGAAAGGACAATCTTTTCAACAAATGGTGCTGGGAAAATTGGATATTTACATATAATAAGAAATTTAGACCCTTACCTAATACCCTATAAAAAAATTAACTCAAAATGGATCTAAGATATAAAGACCTAAAACTATCAAATTCTCAGAAGAAAACACAGAAGAAGAGCTTCATGACATTTATTTGGCAATTTCTTGGATATTACACTAAAAGTAGAATTCATAAAATTAAAAATAGATAAATTGGACTACATCAAAATTGAAACTTCTGTGCATCAAAGGGCACAATCAATAGAGCAAAAATGCAACCTTTTGGGAGGAAAATATTTGTAAATCATATATCTGATAAGGAGTTAATATCCAAAATATAAAATTACTCCTGTAATTCAATCATAAAAAAACTCCTAATATTTCAATTAAAAATGAGCAAATGACTTATATAAGTATCTCTCCAAAGAAGATATACAAATGGCTAACAAGCATTTGCAAAGATTCTCATATCATTAAGGAAATGCAAATCACAACCACAATGAGATATTGCCTCACATTCATTAAAATGTCTGTTATTTTAAAAACAGAAACAGAAAATAACAAATTTTTAGCCAGGATGTGAAGAAATTGGAATGCTGTGTACTGTTGGTAGAAATATAAAATGGGATAGCCTCTATAGAAAACAGTATAGTAGTTCCTCAAAATATTAAAAATAGAATTACCGTACGACCCAGCAATTTCACTTCTGGATATATATCCAAAAGAATGTAAAGCCAAGTCTTGAAAAGATATTTGTATATCCATGTTCATAGTAGCATTACTCACAATAGCCAAAAGGTAGAAGCAACTCAAATGTCCATCAATGTATGAATGGATAAACTAAATGTGTTATATACATACAATGGAATATTGTTCAGTCTTAAAAAGAAAAGTAAAAAAAAAAAAAACCAATAGATACTGGTGCAGATGTGGTGAAAAGAGAGCGCTTATACACTGTTGGTGAGAATGTAAATTAGTACAACCTCTATGGAAAACAGTATGGGGATTTCTCAGAGAACTAAAAGTAGACCTACTATTCAATCCAGCTATCCCACTACCAGTTGTCTGCCCAAAAGAAAAGAAGCCATTACATCAAAAAGATATCTGCACTCATATGTTTATCACAGTACAATTTGCAATTGCAAAGATACGGAATCAACTCAAGTGTCCATCAACCGAGGATTAAATAAAGAAAATGTGATATATAGATATATAGATACACACACACACACACACACACACACACACACACACCATGGAATACTACTCAGTCATAAAAAAGAATAAATAATGTATTTTGCAGCAACTTGGATGAAACTGGATGCCATTATCCTAAGTGAAGTATCTCTAGAACAGAAAATCAAATGCTGCCTTTTCTCACTTATAAGTGGGAGCTAAACTATGGGTATACATGTTCATACAAAGTAGAAAATAGACATTGGAGACCCAGAAAGGGGAAGGGTAGGAGGGGCATGAGGGATGAAAAATTACCTATTGGGTACAAGGTACACTATTTGGTGATGGGTACACTAAAAGCTCAAACTTTGCCACTATACCATACATCCATGTAACAAAACTCCACTTGTATGCCCTAAATCTATTGAAACAAGAGGAAAGAAAATGAAAAAGAATTCTGACATATGCTACAACATGGATGAACCTTACACTAAATGAAATAACCCAGTAACAAAAAGACAGCCGCTATATAATTCCACTTATCTGCAGTACCTAGAGTAGTCAAATTCATAGAGACAAAGTAGAATTGTGTTGTCTCTATGGGGAAGGAGAGTGGAGAGTTGTTTAGTGGGTACAGAGTTTCAGTTTTGTAAGATGAAAAAGTTCTAGAGATTGGTTGTACAACAATGTGAATATATTTAACAGTACTGAACTGTTCACTTAAAAATGGTGAAGATGGTAAATTCTGTGTTATGTGTATTTTATCACAACTTTTAAATTTGTTTAAAAAGCAAAAAAAAAAAGAACCCCAAATCCCCCCCAAAAAACCCAACCAGGTGCTTCAGTGCAAACTTCTTCCCTTCTGTTCCCAGCATAGTGCATTTTACAAAGAAAGAATGAATAAAATCCTGTTGGGAAATTCTGGAAAAGCTAAGCAGAGGAGTCACTTTAACTGCATCGCAAAGGACTAGTAGACATCTCCAAAGCAGAGAACGAGGAAGCACTGTGTGTGAAGCCCGAGAGGGTGTAGGGCATGCCTAAGAGACCGCGAGGCCAGGTGTGTGCTTAGTAGAGGTAGCTGACCTATGAGGCTGGAGAGAGGCAAGGTTTGTCCACCCCACTGAGGAGCCTGAGCTCTTACCTGGGTGGGGCAGGGGGGGAAGAATCTTATTACTCACAAAATAGATTGAAGTCACCAACCCTGTCATGTCTCCATGATTTGAGAACTGATTATCTAGTGCATAAATTATCCAGGTCTTCTCAGTCTCTCTATGCTGCTTTCCTCTCTCACTTCACTGACCATCAACATCATAAATGTCATAGAAGGTAGAGTCCACGTAGAGCATGAGATCGTGACCTGGTTGGGGAGATTGCTAACATGGAGCAAATTTGGGGTATAAATGCTCCCTGCTGAGGGTGACTTTTGTGTCCTGCCTAGTTTTCAGGGACCCTGTATATACAGGAGCATTGTCTAACTGCTGGTTCAATGAAGGAGAGAGTGCTGCAGAGACTTTCCGAGCCTGTTCCTAGCACTCAATCTTTCCCCTGGGCACAGTCATTACTGAAATATAATCCCCACTGAGGGATTCTGGGATGAGGTTGAGCTGCACAGGAACCTCCTGACCATGGCAGAACATTCCTGTCCTGGGAATTTCTTATTGCCTTTGACGCTCAGTTTCCAAGAGAAACACAGAGCTGGCCACATCGTCCTCAGATCCACCTGAATTCAATCCTTCCTTCTGTCATTCATTCATTCATTCATTCAGTGCCTCCTAAGGGTGGAGCATGACTCTGGAAATTCAGTGATGAATACAGCCTGATCCCTGCCCTAACATAAATCATAGTCTAAAAGAGGGAGATAAATATAAAATTTATAACATAGCAAAAATAAATTAATAAATTCTGCTCTTCCATAGCATGGTCAATGTTGTATAAGATAGACCTGCTCCACAAAGCCTTTCTTGACCCGGTAGCCCCAGTTGGTCTTTCTCCCTGTGAGCCCCACAGTATTTTATTCTCCACACTACTTGCTTGCCTCTGCCAAACCCTGCCCACTTGTGTAGTTTTTGGAGTATATTCTTTGATCCACCACCCAGATTGTGATCTCTTTCAAGACAGGAACTTTCTCGCAGTGACTCAATGCATCTCATCTGTCCACATCTCCATGTGTTTGCTCATGCTGTTTCTTCTTCCGGTTTTGATCGTTTGCCTACTGGTGAACTTCTATTCATATTTGAAGACTCGGCTCAAAGTTCCCTTACTATGTGAAGCTTTCCCTCATTTTATGGGCAATGACTCTTAGCATTTACATATCTGCTTCTTTCACCAGGCAGGGCTAGAAGGGTGTCACACTTTATCAGGCATACAGAATCAGGCAGTGCACTAGTTAAGGTAAACAAATTGCTTTAACAAATAAAACCTGAAATCAATTGCAGTGATGCAGCACGTGTCAATTTCAACCAGATTTTCGTGGTCGGCAGCAGTGGTGGGGGCTGTGTCCATGAAGTCATTCAAGGACAAATCTGATTGAAGTTCTGACATCTTCCTTCATAGATTCCAAAATCTCCCTGGTGTCCACACCAAGCCAGCAGATGAGTGAAAAAGTAGTGGAGAAGGCATATCCCTTCCTAATCATCTCAGACCAGAGGGGCACACATGGTCTCTGTTCATATCCCACTGCAGAGTGCTGGGCATGTGGCCCCTCCAAATGCAAGGGGGTGGGGAATGGGAAACAGTAGGACCTGGCCTAGAAGCCACTTTCCAGTGATAATTCTACACTACAGAAGAGAAGCAGAGGTCTTTGGAGGACAGCTGGGTGTCATCTCTACTAAGGGTGACAAAACTGAATTCTTTAGACACCACCCATCCTATTCCAGAGATACCAGTGAATTTCTATCTGCAGCCTTCAGGTAAGTTTAGCGCTTCAGCACTGAAAGAGAAAGTTGATGTGGGAAAAATTCTTAGATTCCTGAAAGGAACTTGGCAGAGAAAGCCTACAAACAGTAGGAAACAATAAAAGATAATGCCATTTAATTTGGTCCTATAATTATAGTTCCTTCTTCCCAAAGAGCCAAGAATAAACACTCTTAATTACTCTACAGGTTATGTGGAGATTAATAAACCTGACTCCTTCAAATCTCTCCCTGCAGAAACATACAGTTTATAAATATAAGGGTCAGGACTACACCTGGTCAGTTATTACAATGGTCTCCCTGGGTGGAGAAAGAAAGGGATTGTAAGGTGAGAACCTAATTTGCTCCATGAATTATAATAAGCATTTTGTGTAAGGCATCAAACCAATTCTCAAAGCAAACCCTTGAGCAGGGTATTATTATCTTCGTTCACATGTGAGGAAACCGAGTTTCAGAGAGGCGGAAGTTCTTCTCCATGGTGGCATATCTGGGATTTGAGTCTATGCCCCAAAGCCCATTCTCTTTACACCGCGCCAGGTTCTGTCAAGGAAACATCAGGCCTGTAGGAAATTTCTTGTCTCAGAACTCTGCCTCATGGAGCATGCCTCAGTCGTAAATACACAGCTTCCTTGCTTAGTTGCTAGGAAGCAGATGTTGTCACCTCAGATATGGTCCCTGAAGTAACCGGTGGCTATCATGAGCAGGCTTTCTGGACACACCTGACCTTCAAATGCCTCTTTCAGCCCATCAGTCAGTCAGAGCCTTTGCCGTGACTTTGCGGATGGGCTTCGTTGAGCTCTCATAGAAACGAGCGTCTGGAATTGGACTCTGTCATGCATTTATATTGGCCTCATCAACGGGATGACTCCAGGAGATCAGGCCCAACCATCTGCACACCTTGAGAAGGGGAATTGAAGGAAGGAAAGAATTACATTGAGCCAAAGAGCAGGAAGCAGAGGCTACCTGGGAATGGGAGGAGAGGGAACATGTCTTCGGGTAAGGGCGTCTGCAGTGTGAGCTCAAGAGAACAGAAATGTCCTCTGTATGAAATCTGCCCCCCTCTAAGGCAGGAGGTGCCCACCATGTCCACTCTTTCTCTTCCACACTCTGCCACACCTGGACATGCTGAGTTCTCTTCTGTCCCCAAACTCCTGTCCCTTTAGGAACGCTTGGCAGAAGGGCTGCAGCCTGGTGTGGAAACAACAGGGGCAGCATAGCACAGGGATTAACAGAATGCACTTTGGTGATGGACAGACCTGCATTCTAGACCTGGCTTAGCCACCTGAGACCTCGGGCAATTTATTCCACTTCTCTTGAGCTTTCGTTCCTTTTTCTGTAAAATGGGGATAATAGCAATGCCTACCTCGTAGGATTGTCATAAAGACAATTATGTAAAATGCTGAGCTTAATACCTGGTGTAGAGTATTTACCCAACTTGTAGAATTTTTTAAAGCCTACAAATGAAGAATGAGAGATTGAAATTTCTAAATCCTACCTGTCACTCTTCAGCTACATCATGTTGGACAGGTGACTTAGATCCTGTGTCTCAGCTTCTTTATCTGTAATAGAAGATGATAATGATGATGAGGACGATGATGCCACTTGCCCTTGCACCTTGCAGAATCCATGAGTGTTTCCAATGAAGTAACTTTCATGAAAGACTTGGGGGCAGAGAATAGGGGTTGCAGCCAAAGAGCTTACTGTCTAGTTACAGAAGCAAAACCAAGAAAGAGACCTGACAATCTGTAAGGTGGTCTTACCACAGAGCCTAGAGACTGTAAGAGCCAAAGAGGCTCAGAGAAGAGTGATCTGGGAGGGCTCCAAGGGAAGAGAGGATGGGCCATGTCTTTAAGAATGAATGGGGGTTGGCAGAGATGAGGGGACAACCCATCAATGGTGAAATGGGCACAGCCTGTGAGTTTGGGAAGAAAGACAGGTTGGGCAGAAGAGCAGGGAGGAAATTCCTTTGACTAAATCATTATCAGGTGCAAAGGACAATAATGACACAAATAGGATGGAACCTCACTATGGAAAGGAGTGGGAAGAGGGAAAAAAGGACACAGATATTTTGTCTCTGACTTCTGATGTGGGCACTGTTGTCTTTGCCTAGCCAGCATCCATTTACCCTGATTTCCCTGGGGAACCACCCCCTCAATTCCAAGGATTAAAATTGAGGTCTGACAGTTTACCCAAGTGATGAAGCCTAAAATCTGGGATTCATCCTTGACTACCTTCACCCTTCCCATCCAAACAGCCATCAAGGTCAGTAGGTTCTACTTCCTCAATACCTCTGATCCACCCAGGTCTCTCCAGCTCCATAAACATCCCCCAAGCCAAGTCATCCTCACCTCTCATCTGGATATTTCCACCAGCATCCTAACTGGTATTCTTGCTGCCACTCCCCTCCTTCCATCCATTTTACTTTCTTCAGCCAAAGTGGTTTTTCTATAGTTCAGGTATTCCTCACCTATTTAAGACCTTTCGATGGGTTCACATAACCCTGAGGTTAAATTCCAAACTCTTTATTCTGGCAGGTCCATGTTTACCTACCATAGACCACAGACCCAGGCTGCTTACGTGCTTGCTTTGTGTTCTTAGGCAAGTGGTTTAACTTCTCTGTTACTCAGTTTCTTCACTTGTAAAATGAATATGATGGTATATACATTATAAGATTGTTGTGAGGATTAAATGAATGAATGTATGTAAAGCACTCAGAGTAATGAACAGGACATTGTAGACAGTTTTTGATTGTTTCTATTACCACTACCACAGCCACCACCATCACCACCACCACCACCACCATTGCCATCTTCATCATCATCGTTGTCATAATAACCTTCACATCTCGTACTCTTTGCTCCAGCTACACTGAGATTTAGTACCTCCTAACACCCCAAGCAATATCTCCCCTCAGAATTTTCTCATAAGTTGACCCCTTTTTCTGGAAACTGACCCCCAGATCCTGACACCATGACTCTTCACTCTTATCTTAAGCCTCTTTTCTTTAGAGAAACCTTCCCTGACCACCTCAGATGGGGGTAAGATGCCCATTACACTCTTGCATGGCACCCGCATCCCACCGTGTAGCATTTGTCACCTTGGTTATGGGCAAGAATAAGTGTCACTCCATCTCACTGGACTGGAAAGTCCTTAAGGGCAAGGACCAAGTATGTCTCAGTCACCACCCTCTCCTCACCCCACTCATCACCCTGTCAACTCTGACATAAAAGATTTCACGCCATTTCCTTTTCCTATGCCCTCTCCTTTTCGTAGGGAGAAGTATTTCTCCTACTGCAAATAAGTTTTCCACTCATTTATAGCATTCTTTTATTTGAAATTATTTTCAAAACTAACCAGAAGATTGCATTTTAATCTGACTAGCTAAATCATTTGAAATATTTATAAGGGCCATTTTCAGTCTTTGTTCTAAAAAAAGGAGGGTGGGGTGGGGAGCGGACTATAGAAGCCATGAGTGATTTAGAATTAGCAGAGCTCAGGCTTTGAAGGATCATCAAGAGCTGCCACTCTGCCCACTGGAAAGATGTTTCCCAAAATAAAAGATATGCCATTCACTGACACTTGCATAGTCTTGAAACCATGCGTGTTCAGCCTCGTGCCAAAAGAGTTTGGGAGAAGAGGAAGCGGCTGCTCCTAGCTCTGTCGGCAGCCGCTTCTGAAGCTGCCATAGCAACAAGTATAGACTAAAAGCGATCCTTCCATATTAGGTGTGAACTGACTCCAGACAAGGAAAATAGCTTGCAGAGAAGCCAACTTCACTGGGAAACTCGTAGGGGGTAATTTGCAGGTGACCCCCTCCCCAACTGCCTTTCACTTCCTAACCACCAAGTAATAGTATACAGATTTTTTAAAAAAACATTTCCATTCCTTTAAACACTCAGGCATAAAACCTTGCTTGGTAAAATTGCACTGGAGTCGTTCCCCACCCCCCAAATCCCAGCACCCCGCTCTCTTGTTCTGATTCTCAGCTGCCTCGGTAGCCCATCCATCTGTCAGTGCACATATGGGTAAAAGAGACAAGCCAGGAAGAGGAGAGGAGAGGAAGAATTTGTATCTCATAAGCATGTTCTCAGAACAGAAAACAGGGTGGTAGGTCTGGAGTAGGATCTGCTCATCTTGGAATGACCTGTCAAATGTGGATGCAACTCTACCATTTGGGCCCCAGGGCCAGAACCTCCCTCTCTCCCCACAGCCTCTCATTACCCCAACCACCCTACCACTTCCATCCATTCATCTATTCCCACCCAATAACAAGACTCCAGATGACACACTGAGTCCAGCCTCTGCACATGTCCCTGTTCCAATTCTCCTCTTTAGAACTGAATCAGCTCAGCTCAGAACCCTGACACATAGTGACTGTGCAACCTTGAGTGAGTCACTTCATCCCTGAGCATCGTTCCCTCCTCTGTAAAACAGGGCTAATAACATTGCCAAACCCGTAGGTAAATTGTGAGGGTTAAATGAGATAATGTGTGCAAACCTCTTAGAACAGTGTCTGGCTCATAATAAATGATCAGTAAATGTTAGTTTTTTCCACCCACGAGCTTCATCTTCCAGCTCATTTTGGAGCTGTCCACAATAAATATCTAGTCTTGACAGCTTTTGTCCTCGAAGGCAAAGATTATGTTGTCACATTCATCTTTGTCATACTGATTTGTCTACAGTCTTAGTTACCTAATGCATAGTGTCTGGCTCAATGTAGGTGTTTAATAAATGTTTGTTGTGAAAATGCACAAATTGATGGATGAGTGGATGGATGGATGGGTAGATGGGTGGATGCATGAATAGTAAAGGGAAAATCCACCCTTTTCCTGCCACATAGAATCAGGGACAATCTGGATCTCTGGCAAGCCATCCAATAGAGACAAGTTGCCCAGGTGGGTTCACAGACTTGCCTAGTCTTGAGGTCTTTTCTGACCAGAGGCTGTTACATGCAGTTGGCTGGATGTTTCCTTATCCATCCATATGCGAACTTGGGAATTTGGCTAAAGTTCTGGTATTTTGTTTTGTTTCTCTTTCTTAGCTTGACACTGAGGCTCCTTTTCTTTCTCTCCTTGAGTGCCAGCACAGATGCCAGCTGGCCCATTGGCTCTGTTAACCCTTCCCAGCCTGCCCTTGGATGGCTCTGCCAATACTCCGCGTTGCTTGGCTGTGCTGCGAACCCACATGGCTCCCTGCCTCGTGATGTTTACACTGCTACCCTGCCTCTCTCTCAGTTCTCTCAGCCTGGCTTCTTTAGTCATGCAAAGCCACATGAAAAGACAGCTGGGACTAAGCACAGACCTGGAAAGGAGGCAGTGCATAAGGCTGTCAGGTGCTTTACCTTGTGCCCATGGCACAGCTAAGACCATTTTATAAATAAGGAAGTGAAAACTCTTAGAAGTGAAGTCACACAGATGGGAAGATAGCGATCTAAGACTCAAACCCAGGCATCTGACCACAGAGCTTTTGTTCATTTTACTACATTAACAATCTCACAGTCCTTCCACTGAGATGGAGTGAGTTTTTCCTTCCCTTATTTCTGTCCGATCTCTATAGACTCTTAGGTACCATGTCTTATATTATCTCTAATTTTACAGAGGAATAAACTGAGACTTATTCCTCTAATAAGATCTATATAATCATAAAGTCTAATAATTGGAAAGGAAACAGAAAGCCCTCCATGTGATGGAATCCTGGCTAAGCACACATAAATAAAAGCAGCAGAGCTAGTCCTAGAGTGTACACCTTCCGATTCCTTGAGGTCTAACCTACTTTATAGCATCTTCTGCTTACACCACAGTAACATTTACTACATATGTTGAAATCATCTGTTCATGTATCTGCCTCCCGTTCTCTGACTGAGGCTTTCTTTGTGACAGTGTTCCAGATATACAGTACTCAGGGTATTCATTGCTGCATAACAAACCACCTCAAAACACACAGGTTTAAAACAATTTTTTATTATCTCTCACAGTTCTAAGGGTTGACTGGGCTCAATTGGGTGGCTCTTTCTTGGGGTCCTTCATGTGGTTACAATCTGTGTTTGGAGCCAGTTACCTGAAGACCCACTTGGATGGATGTCCAAGACAGTTCACCCACATGGGTGGCAGTGCATGCTGGCTGCTCGGTGAGACCCGTCACCCAGAGCACCTGCACAGGTCCTACTCATGCTCAGCACGGCAACTGGCTTCCAAGAGCAAGTGCTTCGAGAGGGCTATCAGGAGCTTCAGGGCTTCCTGTGACCTAGCCTCAAAAGTCCTTCTGTGTCACTCAAAACATTCTATTGGTCAAGCAAGTCTCTAAAGTCAGCTGAGATTCAAAAGGCATAGCAAAGAGTTTGCTGCCATCTTTAATCTCCCAGAGAAAAAGAGGGTCTTTTAATCATCTCTGTGGTCTTAACACTTCAAATAGCATCTGGCACATGCAAAGAATAAATATTTGTTGGGTACACTGAAACTGACAAATTTTGTGGGTTGGAGGAGATTATACCTGCAACAACTTCAACAGCTTCCATTTACTCCCTTGAAATCTCTTGGTGTCTTTTACTCCAAATGACATAAACCCATTGTTAAAAAATATATTTTTTTCTTGCTCATCTGAAGTTTTTGTCAGGAATACATCAGCACAGTGGTATCACGGAATGGAGGATTTTCCAGTTTGACTGGAGAAAGGGTTGGCAGCAATCCCAGCCTCCTGACCCTCTATCTCCCAGGCTCTATAAAAACTTACAATTAATAAGAATGGCTTCTCTGAAGTGACGAGAATCAGCTCTTAAAATACTCTCATGCAGATAAAGATATACATCTTGAGCATTCTCCCAACCATCCATACACAGTCATATAATATCAGTATGAAAAAGACAAATGGTCATGTTGGTTATGTATATGGACTCTGGAAGCAGACTGTCTAAATTTAACTCCCAGCTTCACCCCTTTCCATCATACCTATTGAGTCTAAACTTCACCTGTCTCCATATCCTCATCTACCTAATGAGGATAATCAAAGCCTCTACCTCTAGGCGTATTGTGAAAAGTTCATCATTTAGGATACTGCCTGTTATGTAAGTGACCAATAAATACTGTCGTCATTTTTGGTTCATAAGCCCCTCCTCTGATCTCTCTTCTCCCTATAAATATCCTTATAAATATTTTTGCCTCCAATTTACAAGACCCACTGCAGTTACATTAGTGAAACAAATTAACTTGGAAGCTTGAGAAAAAGTAATATTTGAAACTCCTTTATTTGGCTCCCTTGGCTTTTTATATGAAAGGGGAAATCTTTATGTGTGCTGGTCATATTTCTCTGCTCCTTCAATAATACACGGGACTATATAGCCTTAGTTCAGCCCCAAACGACTTCATGCAGGAACATTCTGAACTGGCTCTGTAAGTCCCTGTCTCACACCCACCTTTTAACTAATTTTAATTTTCCTCTCCATCTGCCCTTAGACATAATAATGCTGTGGGCACTCTAGAGCTTTCTTTTTCCAGGCTGTCTCTCGGCTTTCTTCTCCTTTCTCCCATCTGCACTGAGCAAACATCTCTGTAGCTTTTGCCATCCACTTTCCCACCCTTTTCTTTTTTCAGCTACCAGTTCCCACCTTTTCATGGTATCACCTTCATTTTTCTAGGCCTATTTGTGTAGAATTTTATGCTTTTCAAAGTACTTTTGCATCCATTTAGTGTATCCTCTTAGCATCTTTAATGAAAATAATGGGATAGTTGCAACTATTCCCATTTTAAAGATGATTAGACAGAGACTAAGATATGTAAGATGACTTTCCGAAGATCATACACATAGTAAATTATCAGACCAGGAATTGAACCTCAGTGTCCCAATTTAGATTCCAGTCATTTTCCCTATTAAATCATAGGATTCACCAGTGATGTCACTAAAAGTCAGATAACACATGACTATAACATTTTAGGGAAATCATTAAAGTTTGAGCTTTCATGGACTTGATATTAAAAGTGACTACTTAGCCCCACTGAACTATCAAAATGGACTTCAGCTTCTAGAACAATTTGAAAGGCAATTAATTTTCCTAAAATAAGAGCAGATGTTCGTGCCAGTGGATATCAAATGGGAATCTTGTGATGGTGTAGAATTTGCTAAGGATTCCTAGACACCAGAACCATGATGACTTCGTAGCTAATTCTTGGAGACAGATGCTCTCTCCCCTCTGGATCTAATTCATGGCTTGTGTGAATTCTCTGTTTTGGAGAGAATCTATGCCAAAAGCAATGATAAGCCATACTGACATGAATCCATCCTACTCAAAAGACAACTAACAGCAAACCAAGTAATCCTTATAAGTATGCAGCATTAGCAAATGTAGATATCCACAATAGTAGACAGCACAAAAGCTTTCCAACAAGCTAGAGATGGTGCAATGTGGGGAAAGAGCATTGGCCTGGGAATGAGGAAGAAACTCACATGTTTTAAGCTTCTATCATGTTCAGTTCGAACCACAAACATTGACCACACACTTGGTGACAATATTGTGCTAGAGATGATGACATCTTTCAAAGAGCTTGCAGTCTAGTGAGTCAGAGACACCAAAATATTCATGATCATGTAGTAGATGTATTGATAGGGAGGAATGTAAAGTTATATGCAAAAAGTGATATAAGAGCACCTGGAAGAGACACCTAATCTGCATTGAGGTGGTACGGGAGGGGCAGAGGAGGCTTTCTAAAGGGAATGTCAGCTGATCTGAATTGTGAGCAATGTGTTTGTATTAGAATAGCAGAGAAAGATTTGAAGGGCGTCATAGGCAGAAATAACAGTATGAACAAGGCATAAAGCAGCATGGTGTGGGAAAAGGGGACTGTCAATTATTCTATATTACTATAGCACAACATGTCAGGCAGGAAACAGCAGAAGGTATGGGCATAGAAGTAGACATGAGACAGGCAGTGTGCTAAGGACTTTACACATATTGTCTAATCTATATGTAATAATAGTTGTAAAAATGATATTTCCCCATTTTATGGATGAGGAAAATGAGGGCCAAGGAGATCAACGAATCAGCTTGTCTCTGAAGCTCTGAATATTTCTCCAGAAAAGCTGTATTCTGGTCTCATGAGAAATTTACACCATCCTTAGGGGAATCATTATTCATTTCTGGGGCTCGAGTCCCTTTTTGTTGAAATAAAAGGGACTGGACAGGATGCTTTCTCAAGCCACTGCCTGCTGCAACTTAGGATCCTCCAGGCTCTCTCGGCTGCTACTGCAGAGCAAGAACCACGTGGTTGTTTTCAGCACCATGGAGAGGTGCCGCATTGCTGAGAGCTGCAGACCCGAGGGTCAGCCAATGTAGAGAAAACTAGGAGATCCACAAATCTTCCTTTAAACAAGACATCAACAAAGACAGAAGGGCAGAAAGGAGAAGGACTATCAGGCGAGAAGAAAGAAAGAGAAATTGTCTATCACCAGTGTTCTCATGAACAGAAGCTGAGTGATATGCTGAGTGAGACAAAGTGAACTAAATAAAGGGAATAAATTGTAGCAGCAACATGTCCTCGACATCATAATACAGATGCTGTAATCATACAAGGCTAATAGTCTGAGTCACTCCACAGCCATCAAAAACAAAAAATTGATGGGACGAGCCTTGTGGCTGCTCACAAAAACCAATAAATTAAACTTGCTGACCATGGCCTGAAGACAGGGGGAGGCACAATAAAATTATGTAACTGGTGGTTTATTCCCAAATCACACAGACTTCTACTCTCTTTCTCTTTTTCACCTTCAACATAGGTGCTCTTTGGCCTTGTGTTTCTCCCTACCACAATCAAAATTTCCTCTCCAGAAAAGATCTACTACCTGATTTATACTATGGTGTAAGTGGCTGCTAAAACCCGAAGAGTTACCTCCCATGGTAAAATGAAAAGCTTAGTGTTTGATTCACTACAATTTAAGCTCTACAAGAACAGGGAAGTTTTTGTCTTGTTCATACTACCAATAATGATGTTTAACACAATATATGTGATCAATGACACAGACAGCAGTAATATTAACTAACTTATTGAGTACTTACTATGTGGCAAGTGCTTTTTTTGTGGGTTCTTTGAATCCTCATAACAGCACTATGAAATAAATAGTATTGCTACCCCAATTTTCATAGGAGGAACCTGGGAGATAACAGGTTGCTAACTCCCTAAGGTCACATAGCTAAAAAATGAAGAAGTGACATTCAAAGCTATGAAATCTAAATCTAGAACCCATGTTCTTAACTGTGATGGTTAATTTTATGCTTCCACTTGACAAGGCCATAGGGTACCCAGTGTTATTTCTAGGTGTGTCTTTGGGGTTATTTCTGGATTATACCATCCTCTGAATTGGTGGACCCAGTAAAGTAGATGGCCCTCTCCAGTATGGGTGAATAGCAGTTGATCATTTAGGCCCTGAACAGAACAAAAAGCAGAGGAAGGGGGAATCTGCTCCTTTCTTTTCTGACTCAGTGCTTGAGTGGGGACATTGCATTTAATCTTTTCCTACCCTAAGACTGGGATTTACACCATCAGCTCCCCTGACCCTCAGGCTATCAGACTCATACTGAATTACATCACTAGTTTCCTGGGTCTCTAGCTTGCAGGTGGCAGATCATGGGATTTGTCAGCTTCGATAATCATGCACTTGGAGAACTCTGACTAATACATTAACCATTGTACTGTACTGATGAAAGGAAAAGGCTGGAGAGATGCACAGAGGAAACCAGAAAGAGACAGAGTGGTACACACATAATACTGAGAAATCAAGTCTCATCAAAACTGTTAAAATATTATTAGAGCCTATGAGGTAATACTATGAGGATTAAAGATGAAAAATAATAATTTATCAATTCCATTCAACACATAGGCACTGGGCTGAGCACTGAGGATACAAAGTAAAAAGAGAACATGTCCTCGACGTGTTCCTATCTGGTGAGGGTTAGGGACAAGTAAAAAGACAAGACCTTCTGAAGAGTGTTTGGACACAGGATAGTGCATCAGCACTGGTGCTATGGAAATTCAGAGAGCAGGCATATTCTTAGGGTTAGATGGTGGCGGTGTTGCAAGTGATATATGCTCTCTGCATAGATCCTAGAAACCCCAGAGCTGAGACATTAATAAGGTCCCTAAGCCAAAAAGTGGAGAAAACTCCCAGGAGTACATGCAAAGATTGGTGCACCATGTTGAAATATTAGAGATTGTGTAGTCTAATCTAACACACTCTACCATCTGTTTATCCAACAGACATTGTGAATTAGGAGTCAGGCTCTGTGCTTGGCACTAGAGATGTGAAAATGAACAAGCATAAATTTTCTATCTTCATTTAAATTACATTCTAGAATTTTCCACTTAAGAATGGTGAAGTTGAAGCCCACTTGAGGCCTAATTGAGGTGAAATTGAGGAAGAGTCTACCCAAGATTGCACAGTGAGCTGATAGTAAAGCAAAAGCTCAAAGCCAAGGATCCACCCTGCTATAGCCTCTCAGGAAATGCTTATTGAATAAATGAGTGAGCAGTGATCAAGAAGGTATTGTGACATTACTCAACAGGCAAAGAAAATCACCTAGTAAGGTAGGTAGAGGAAAGTCATGACTTAAGTCTGGCTTGACTACATAGACACCTTCATGATATCGGCCAGCAGCTAGAGCAACCTGGAAAGTCCAAGTCCAACCTTTTTCATCTTGGACATCAGCTCTCTCACTGCAGCTTCTCGGTAGCCCTCTGTATTCCAATAAGTTTGTGCATTTTGTTTCCATTTGTGTTTTGTTTCTGCAAATCCTCAGGCAAGCCAAGGAAAATCAAAATCAAAAATATAACTTACTGAAGCAGTCTCAGTGACAGCAGTCAGGGGAGGAGAAAATAGCCCAGCAGAGTATAAATAAAGCCTGCACAGCCATGGAGAGACTGACTCACATTATATTTCCCCCACTCACCACTGGAAAACCACAGCAGAATCTGGCACTGGCAGAGTAACCTTTAGATGCACAGCTACCATGAGCCAGCTCTTCAGCATGGAGGATGACACCCAGAGCTTCAGTCTGATGCCCATGAGGGTTGTTCGGAAACACCGAATTGGCCAATGGGTAGAAGCTATAAGCCCATTTCCTCTTGTTGAACAGCCTCATTTTCTTCCAAGGTGTTCAGTCTTACAAAGCCTAAAACAAAACTTCTCAGAAATGTCCTAGTGTTAAGTAATTGATGTATTTTGGTACATCTTCTTAGGATTCTTTAGAGCAGGGCTCTCAGTGAGCCATGCAGAGAGCCCTCTTGAATGCATGGTTATTCGAACCCTGACAGCACATATTGATGACAGTGGAGTCCATCACTGTATGTCCCTGGCCCTTGGTAACTGGTGGTTCACCTCCTGTATCATTCAGCCTCCTCTTCTCTTTCTCTTTCTCACTCATGGCTGGGTCCTTTAGTGTTTTCTATTTTGCCCAGTACTAGGATCTAGTTAAACTCAATAGACTCAAGCAACTGACAGCCTTCTAATTTACCCAAGTTCCACCAATAAATAATATCATACTCGAAAGATGGAATTTCATCAGATAGGACCTGACCATCTTTGACTACGAAAAAACATCCCAAATACCTGAGGCAATTTGAACTTCTGGAAAAATTACTCATCTATATGAATCCTATAGAAATTAATTCTTAAAATCTCCATTCATAGAATCTTAAGTAGCAAGTGGCTGAAGAAAAATTTTAACTCAAGATCTACATCCTTTTATTCCATTCAACTCAATTTAATTTGAGCTACAAAATATTTGTAGTCAATAAATAGATTTTTAAAAGGGAAAGAAAGGCATATTTGTTAAGCACCTACTATGTGCCAGGTACTACACACAGTCTTAAGGATGTATTAATAGAAATAAAGGAGCACAATTGCACCTTTGAGGAGCTCACCATCTAGTCTTCATGAGATGTCACAGAAACATGTCACGAAAAGCACAAGTTCATTTCCACAAAAAAAAAATGTATTCTAACCATGATTTAGACTGCAATGGGAGCTCTAAAGAAAAAGGTTAATTATTAATACAACCAAGGCAGAGTAGGAAAGGCTTCTGGAAAGTGCAATGTTGGCTGTGATGAACAGGACTCGTTAGCAGCTACACACACATAAGGAGAAGCACATCCTAGGCACAGGATACAACAAAAACAAAAGCTGTCATATACGCTGTTCTAGGGGACAAAATGGCATGCTTTGCCCAGAACAGCGTGTGCATATGTGTGCGTGTGCATACATGTGTGAGTACATATCTGTAGAGAGTAGGGATGAGAAAGATTTAAGGCTGATAAGAGAGGGTTCAAGCTGATCCTTGGTTCTCCTCCTCTTTAGCAAAGCATTTTACGGTTATCACTGAATGATCAGACATCACGGTGTTTGGAAAGCCCTCCCTGGCCACTTGTTGCTGGCTTAGGTTCCTCTTCTGAAAGACTAATCTCTGAGATTTAGTTTGTGATTTTCACCTGAGGGCAATGACTCTCTTATTCACTGCAGTCCCATGCCAGCAAGCTTCCTGGCACGCAGTAGGCACTCAGAAAAAAATTGTTGAATTACTGAATTATACTTGCCTGTTGTGCCTTTGTCACAACTTCTCACACAGGTGAGCATTCTGAGGCCTGGAGAGATTAAGCAATGGGTGTTAGTCACAAGGCCAGTTATAGCAAAATTTATTTCCATATTCTTTTATTTCACAGAATGGGTGGGTGGCAAAAGAAAGCGTGCTTGTAACCCCCTCTGTAAACTCTAGAGCTAGAGAGAATTTTTGGAGTCACTGACCAAAACCTCCCCCTTTCCTGATCACCTCCCCTCCCTCATTTTCTACCTCAAGCTGTGTCTTCTCCGTATGCCTTATATTAAATAATGATTTTTTTTGTTTATTGCCTTTCTTCCTCTCTGAAAGGACAATAAAGGAGAGATTTTTGTCTGTTTCATTTATTGCTGCATGCGCGGCACAGGACTGGCCCCTAGTAGAGGCTCTATAGACATGTGTTGAATGACTAAGAGAATGGACAATGTGGAATGTGAGGGGCAGAGGTGTCACAGACAGGAACGTGGATGTCAACAGAGACACAGTGAGCAAGTCCTTGCATAGTGTCCACAGCAGCATAGAGCCTTCTGGTGGCTGCTTGGCCATAGAGCAATTGTTGACTGTGGTCCTTCCTGAATGACCCTGTAATGTGATCAGCTGGCAGAGGGGGTGTACAGAAGCATCACCATAGTACAGAGTGCCCTGTGGAGGTAGGCAGCTGCAGGCGGCCAGGGTAAGGAAGCATACCAAAAACAGCTGAGGAGCAAAGCCCAGCCCGTGCATGTTCCAAGAGGGCCAGAAATCAGTTGTGCCTCAAAAAGCATGACAATCAAAGACACTGTGGACATTGCAAAACTAACATTAACAGCTAAGATCCCCAGTAACGTATCCCGCCAGAGGCTCGTGCATACATTTGCCTCTGTGCTTTTGCTCATACCACTCCCTTCACCTGGTACGCTCTTCCTCAGTGCTTGCCTGATTAGCATCCACTCAGACCTCAATACTGTATTCAGGCCATTATCTTTCATAGAAGCATTTCCTTCTAGCTCATTTCTCCTCTGGGCCCCGACGGTACTGTGAACACATCTTTATCATAACACTTGCTGTGTTGGATTGCAACTTTAATGGGAGGCAGAATTGTTGGATGTTTAAAAACTCTGAGTGGATCCAAACTACCTGGGTTTGAATTCCAATCCACTTCTAGCTAGCTGTGCTTACCTTGGGCAAGTTATTAAACTCTCTGTTACATCTCCCAAATGGGAATAACAGGTAGTACCTACCTCACAGGATTATCCAGAGAAGTGAGTTAGTTAATGAAATGTTTAAGGTACTTCCAACAGTGCCTGAAAAATAGTAAGAATATAATAAAATGTTAGCTTCTGGAATAGAACCTACAATCACAAAGTATCTTCTCTAGGTCTAGTGCTATGCTGAGACATTTTGATGTATGTCATCTCATTGTTCTTCCCAACAACCTTGCAAGGTAAGTAGTATTTGACCAATTTTTCACTTGAAGAAGTTGAAGCTTAACAAGATAAAAAAAAAAAAGCATTTAAGCTTCTGTCACTTCTATTTAAGTGAAATAGGGTTAACAATATCTATTTCAGAGTTGTGAGAATTAAGTAAGAACATATGTAATTTAGTAGAGAAAATGAGAGCTAAGTGTCTTAAATGACCTGTGGCTTTGTGTTATTTGGATAGGTTGCTTCAAATTCAAATGAGCATCAGGCCCTGTAGGTGAGATCATGGGTACAAATATGCCCTGCCCCTGAAGAGTCCATGGCCTGATGGTCTGTCGCAATGGCTTGAGGGCAAAGACTAGGTCTTGTTCATCCCAGAACTCCCCCAACCCAACCACACAGTTCCCGGAGCAGAGTGAGTGCCCAGTGGTGGGCTCTTACACTGCTCCTGACTCGGTTCCAAGTGGCCCTTGCTCGACTTCTCCTTGGGGGCGGGACACATAGGGAGTAAAGGGACAGACAAGGCTGATGGATATGCTTGTCTGTGCTCTGGCTCAGGTGGCTCATAATAGATGTTAACATGGAAACCCCAGCAAAGTAATATTAAAGCATGACGGGGAAGATAGTAAATCCAATTGGTTGGAGTAGAGAAGGCTTCCCAAGAAAGTTAAGATCCAAACTGGGTCTTGAGGGTGGCTATGATTTCATGAGGAAGACATTAAAAAAAAGTGGAAACCGACTGAGGATTGAGTGAGTGCCTGACTATTTGGAAATATTCAGGTGTGGTTGGATAGGATGCTTGGGAAGGATGCAGAGATGAGAAGGGGTGTTGTTGCTATAGTGGGCACTTGGGAGAATGGCTCCCATCTCTTAGTGTGAAGTTTCCTCCGTGGTCAGGTAGACCAGATGACCCTAAAAGTGCCTTCAAATAAAATATTTTGATTAAATGAATATTATATGTTGACAACATTTTAAAGAATTATGTGGAATACTAATTACTACAAGAGTGTCAAGGCCATCATTTACTCCATCACACATTGGACCCTCTGTATCTTTGGTAGTTCCAAGAAAAGTTGTGCTGCTCCTTGGCAGCTGGTTGGATTATTTACATGGGTGCTATGAATATTATAAAACTAATGTTGTTTTTCTTTCTGTCCTGGCTACTGGAGAGTCACGGCCGTTTGTAACAGCTGAATAGGATTACATGTTAAATAGTTTGTTCACTGATTCTACCACTGTCTTCATCTTACTTTCTCACCATTATTGTTCCTCTGCCCGCCTTTGCTCATTTATCTCATCTCTTGACTTATGTCATTCGTATCTCTTGAAAACACTTCAAATCCTGTTTTGGGGTGAGGTAAGGTATAAATAAATTACTAACACTAAGCCGTTTATTGTAGCCCAAGGCTTTCAGCAGAGTGATGATGTGCATGGCCTGCAGAGGAAGCCCATGCCCCTTCGGCAGTTCCGACGTTACTCCCAGCCGGCAGCAGCTGGTGGGGCAGGCATTCCGCAGGCTCAGATGCAACTTGTCACTGCACACATGCTGAAGATGGTAAGAGAAGTTGGAAAGGGTTAGGTATGAGCCAAATAAATGCTCTGATAGTGGGATGGCCCAAGCCAAAGTCTGACTCTGTGAGTGAGACAGGCCTGAGACAGTTCAGGAAACTGTAGCTTAAGGATAAAGAAATAGGAAGGGTGGTGGGTCATGGAATTTGGCTCATCTGAAACTAAGGGACAGTTTTTAAATTGGTGCATTCTTAGACCTTTAATGAGCAGAGATGGTATTGAAACTGTCACAAAATTAATCCTTTCTTATAAACACTGTGCTAAGACATAGCAACAGCAAGAAACTTACGCATTCTCACTACAGTCCAAGAAAATGCATTTTCTCAGGAATGTTGTGTGCATTAGGAAGGTCCATAAGTGAGGGGCACTGGGGAGTGGTCATGAGCCCTACCTGAAGCCTTGGGCCAGGGACTAAGCCCTTGAGAGGAGAGAGGGGTGAAGAGCAGCTAGGAAACCCAGGGGGAGCCTGAACTGGGTCTGACCCAGAGAACCACTCATACCATTTCCCTTTCTAAGAGTGGAGAAAATCAATTATGGCATAAAAATTGCAATGTATTTTTAATGTCTTCTATGTGCCAGACATTGCGCTTGTATTATATATGCATTATTGTCACTTAATCTTCACCACTGCTCCATGAAAGAGGTAATATTATTAGTTCCTCCAAGGTAAGGAAATTAACAATTAGAGGAACGTCTAAGGATTTTACAAAGCCAAACAACTATTGGCTAAGAGCCTAGGACTTCAGATTTAGGTAGGATAGCATGGTTAAGCCCAGGGACTCCTAAGCCGGACTGCCTGTGTTCAAGTACGGACTAAGCCATTTTCCAGCTGTGTGGCCTACAGAAAATTACTTCACTTCTCTGAGTGTCCACTTCCTCACCTGTCAAGTGATATGATAACAGAAAGTACTTCATAGGGCTGTTGTAGGCATTAATTACATTTGTGTATGTGAAGTGCTTAGAACACAAAGTGACCACAGTAATGAATAAATATTAGTTGCTGTTATTTTCATTACTGTTTTTTTAATCACTGTTTTTATCCTTGCCCTAGAGGGCTTTGGTGTCACCCAGTACAGAATTCCAAGTCCTATATCATTAATGTTAGTTTCTTACGTATTGTGCCAAGCATTTTGTCTGTTCACACCCAGATCTGTCCCCCACTTTCCTCTATTCTGTTCTTATCATAGGGAGGGCTAACCCCTGTGAATTATATTTTCAATTCAATCAACAAGAGGTACAGGCTGGAGATTGGAGACGGGAAACAGTGGCTTCATCTCCCAAAGGACTCCAACTCTCATCTGATGCCTTTGCCCTCTGTGGCCCCCCCTCCTTCCAAGCAATCTCCATCCCAGGTTCCAGTTCCAACTGGATGGCCCCTGTTCCTGGGCTCTGGGAACACCACCTTCTCCTTTCATCAGCCCAGCTGTAGGACTGGTAACTGCTTTCTGCTGTTGCTAATCTCTGAGGTGCCTCACTTGGCCCCAGTTGGCTTTTCAGTAATTCCAATGCTTTTGTAATCAGTTTACCTGATTGAATTCCCACTTACTGAAGGTCCTGGCTAGACTCTGAATGATACAAGTATAGCATGTGGGGATGAGCAGAACAAGTGAGAAAAACCACACCTGGTCCTAAGCAAGTAGCAGAACCAGAATTCAGGCTCTCCAGGGGCCAAAGCAGGAGGCCAATCATCAGGACTGAAATGCAAAGGTGACATCCACACAGAGAGGTGATATGACACCCACATATGGAATGCAGATGGAATCCTACCACACTCCTTCACCAAGGGAGGCTGGTGCTCAAATCCCAGAACAGGACTGGATCTTCAGGTAGAGATCAGGGTTTAGCTTATAAGGAGAAGAAGGAACAAGGCAAGGCCCAAGAAAGAGACTACAGAGAGTTGGGTGTTAACCACATTTTGGTTAATTTAATTACACTGTTAATGCTGTAGGAGAGCTCACAATTTAAAGGAGCCCTGTGGGGAATCCTTTTGTACTGCAAATAATTATCACCCTAATTTATTTGCTTATGTTTGGATTTTCATATATTGAGTTTGTTTATTTATTTTTACCCAGGAACAATAGGGCCCAACTCAGCTGGAGATGAGCAGTTGCTTTGAATTAGGCACTGTTTGGAATAAGCCACAATCAGTTTAGCAAAATTTTGATTATATTAGCCTTGCAAATAGGCTTGCCCAGGGTAAGTAGCAATGCATTCCGGGTAAATCTTCGTTGGAGGGGACATGATTCCAGGACATCTAAAGACTGGAAAGGCCCCTGAGCTGTCAAGAATAATCTAAAATATCGATACTCAGGCACTGTTTAAAACATCTTGGCTAAGTGTGTGCCAAGTATAGCTTTGAAAGCCATCGTTTGTCTAACTGTAATTTCCACTCACTGGTCATGGCTTTACCTGCAGGGATTGTGGGAAACACATTTGCTACCCCAGATGTACACTGTCTATTTTTAGGTGTCTTTGCTCTTAAAACGAAAATTCCTAATTTCTTCAACCATTCCTCCTGTGACACTTCTTTTGAAGCAGATGAATGCAGAGGAACAGTTAATGAGTTACAGTATATACTCTAGGTAGCATAACATGTAACCACTAAAATAATCATCACGGAGTAGGAAGACAAACTCTTAAAGCTAAAAGACAAGAGCAGATTACAAAATTGGAAGCAAGCCATTTCCATATTGCTGAACACATAGATTCAAACGTGCTTTTGCATTTTCTAATTGTAAAAATAATTTGGCAACAGTACAACACATTTATGATATGGAAAAAAGATCCCCGAGTCCCAAATGACAGTTGCTGTCCAATGCTGCTTTATGGGTAGATTGTATTAGAATCACCAGAAGCTTGTCAAAATTAGAGATCCCAGGACCCCAGCTGACTTGCTGAATCTCTGAGGGTGAAATCTGGGATCCATTGCTTCTCACTGTCACCCAGGGAATTCTGACACAGCCAAGACTGAGAGTCACTGCCTATCACAATATCACAATAACAACAATCATTTCTATATTCCCTTCCAGTCTTTTTTTTACATGCATATGTTTATTCAATTGTAAAGATAGCATTTAAACAATTTTGGACACAAATATTTTATGTAACGTTGAAAATAAGTGTTCTTTTTTGTTGTTATTTTAGAGATAGGGTCTTGCTCTGTTACTAAGGTTGGAGTGCAATGGCTGTTCATGGGTGAGATCATAGTGCACTGTAGCCTCAAACCCCTGGGCTCGATGGATCCTCTTGCCTCAGCCTCCCAAGCAGCTAGAACTACAAGCGTGTGCCATGGGGGGCCCTGTGAAAAATAAACATTTCTTCAAACTGAAATGTCTGCTTAACATAAAAATACAGGAAAGCCAAGAGAAGAAAAAATATCCCATAATCATAGCATCCTAAGTAAGAGACCCACTACTAACATTCTGATATAAAATTCTTGTCTTATTTTAGGCACCTTTTTTTTGGTTTATTTTCACTGCGATGATTGTGCTGCACAGGGAACATTGAAATCTGTATTTTTCTCTGAACATTGTGATAGCACAATTTTTTCCACATTATTACAAACTCATCATAAAATTTGGCCACTGCCCTATTGTTAGTCACCATTTCAATTACAAAAAAAAATGGTATGACAAACATCTCTGTGTATAAAGCATTTTATATTGGAGTATTTCCTTACAATACATGCAAAGATATAAAGTCATTGGATCAAAGCATATGAATATTTAAGACTATCCTTTTTCAAAGGAGATCAAGTCATCATAATTACTGAAAAAGTTCTATCAAGTAGGTCAACCGTTCCCCAAGCACCTCTATTTCAGGAATATTTAATTCTAGACTATAAAACTAAAATGGATTTTGCTAAGGAAACATCTCAAAATCACCAATATGCAAAGAATGCTTTGAACAAGCTACAGTGAAAGCTCATTATAAGGCTGAATCTGAGCTGTCCTTGCAGTGTCCCTGCTATGCAGGGGAAAATTCATAATGAGGATCCTCCCAGAGTTCCAGTGAACTCTCTGGGACTGTGACAGGAGGCCTCCCCCCCGCCACTGTAGTCTTCTCCCTATGGAGGAAAAAATTAGCCCTTCCAAGGCAACCACACACTGGTCAGGACTTACCTGTGTGGGTGACTGGGTGGGAAGGAAAGAGCTGGCTCCTTGGCAGAAAGAGCAAACCTCAAGTGAGCACTCATTATTGGACATCTCGGATTCTCCTGGCGCAATAATGAGCATCTCAGGAGTTCTGTGGCTCCCTTCAGGTTTGATTAGGCTAATTCAATAATAGTCCTCTGGGAGAAGGAGGGGGGAGGGAAGAGCAAGGTGAAGTTTTGGGGAGGAAGCTTAAATGTAAGGAAAGAGTACATTTTAAATAGCTGGCATTAATAGCGTGTTAAGTTGACAAAGCATTTTCCCTTGTAAAGATTTGGTTGATCAGCACAGGACACTTTGAGTTAGTAGACAGTTGCTGTCCAAGCCTCGCCCCGTTTCCTCTCAGCCCACCTTTGAGACCACCTGTGTCAGTTTCCAGGCTACTAACAGCTTTTCATCTCAAGTCTTTGCATCTCATTGCTCCTCTGCCTGAGGGTTTCTCCAGCACCTAGTGGGTTTGCTTGGCTGCAGAACTAGGAGGAAGTTAACATGCCCAGGACCAGCTGCAGCCAACGAGGAATGCAAGTAAGAAGAACAATACCCCTTCTCTTCCAGTTCCTTAGAGGCACATTCTGTAGGGTTTCTCAGGGGGTCTTCATTAGGACTGGGCCCAACTGGTCCACAGCCACAGCCCATGTATTGACTTGTCTCTCTTTTCTGTCTCACTTTCTCACTTACTCCTCAACTTCTGTTTCCCAAGGCCATCTCATGAACAAATTACATAACCCAAGTCCTTGTCAAGGGCCTACTTATGGGAGAACCACACTGAGATTGCAGAGAATTTTTGCACCCATTTGGCAAATTAGAAGACTGAATTTCAAAGAACCTTAATGATATTCCCAAGGTCATCACTTGCCATGTGGCAGCATCAGAACCAGAAGCTCATTCTTCATCTAGTGTTCTCACCACTCCACAAGGTGATCTATTCTACAAACCAAATAATAACTCTTCACTGAGTGCCTATTAGACATTATTTGGGTACCATGAGCTCCAAGTCCAGTGAAAGAGAAAGAGAAAATTACTTGCCATCTTGCAATGTCTTATGAGTTGCAATCATCTAGTTCTATTCCATTATTTATTATTCTGCATTTATTTAGTGCCTCCTGTGTGCCAGGCACCTTGTTAGACACTAAAAGCCTGAAGATGAATGAAATGTAGTATCTGCTCTTGGGAAGTTCAGAAGCTAGTGGTGGAGGAGGGGAGGCAAGGGAGGTCCACAGACATAGATTCTGGCACTTTCCAATATAAGGTGACAACTGAGAAGATAGGCACTGGGTCATATAGGAGCAGAGAGACTGGTACCTAACCCAGGCTGAGGGATGAGTGTCAGAGAAAACTTTTCCTGGGGGAGATTTATTCATTCATACATGTAACCAGTATTCCTTGAGTTTCTACTACATTCCAGGCGCCATGCTAGAACCTTGCATTACACTGGTGAATCACATGGCTGTAGTCCCTGTTTCAGGCCAGAACTAAGTCTTGAAAGATGCTGAAAGTTATCTAGAAAGAGAGAAGAGTGGGAGGAAAGACTTCCAGATGGAGGGAGAAACATGCACAGAGTCCAGGAAGCATCAAGCAGCATTTTGGGAGGGAGGTGTGTTTGCTGTGTGTGGGGGGTGCATTGCTAGAGCACAAATACCCAGGAAGTAGGGCCAGGAACTGAGCTGCAGAGTTGACCAGGGACCATATCAGAGTGGGCTTAGGCTCAAAGGTGCTACAGCAACATAAAGAGAGGAGGGGTGGTTAATTCTGTGTGGATGCAGAAGGCCATGAGGGAGAGCTTCACAGAGGCAGTGGCCTTGGAGCTGGACCTTCAACAATGTGAGGGATTTTCTCCCTACAGAAGAAGAGAGGAGACTCTAGGAAGACTCAGCTCATTCTGCAGTGCAAATTCTGTTCACTGTGCATACTGAGTGACATTCCGGGGAATTTTCTTCCAGGAAACACATTCCTCCAGGGTGAGATTCCAGGCTGCAGCATATGCTTACACAGAGTCCAATCTTCATAGCTAAACACAGTGGCCTCAACGTAGCTTGAGGATTGCGAGGAAGGCCTGACCTCACAGGGAATGCCCTCATCCTTTCATGCAAGCATCTGAAAGGCTGCCAATTAGGTATTCATTCGTTTGTATGGAACTAGTTGGTCTTCTAGGAGCCTTTTTAAATGCAAATATTCTAAGTTCTGAGGGTCCAGGTAGGGTGGGGAAGGTGGGTTGGGCCATGGGCACGACGTCTAACATCATAACACTGCTTGGGTCAATGGGACACCTAGAGATGGGAGACTCAACTTATTTCCTGCCATTTTCCTCTTTTCTCCTCCCACAATTAAGGCACCTGACCCCCACCTACACGTTTAGGTAAGCCCTCAGCTCCGAGATGCATCTGGTCCTCAAGCAGCAGGGATTTAAGCAGATGCGCCCAGAATCAAGCCACCCTGACAGTTTCTAAGGATTGCCTTGTTTGGATAACCAGGCTTAAATTTGCTGTACCTGTTCTTCAAATTACCCCCTTGCTGGGCTCAGCAGCCTACAAGTTAGTCTTAGACCACTCTTAGACCACTTTGCTGCCACTTTGCCCTTCTCTGTGCAAAAATCTCTAGAACACTTCTCTGTGGGTCTTGCCCAGTGGGAGGTATCCTCCTTTACCACCTACAACTGGACAAGGACCTATTTCCTATAATGACTCTCAGGAATTCCCAATATTCCAGGCTCTGCCTGATCAAATCTCCAGATAGAAAGATAGCATTTATTCCTCATTTATTTCACAAGCCTTTCTTGATGAGCTACTTTGTGCACAACCTCAAAGACTACCTCAGTGGTTTTGCAGTCAGGTGAGTGAGTGAATAATCACCACACAGTGTGAGATGAGAGAAACTGGGATTGAGCTGAAGAAGAAAGAGAAAGGATGATAAGAGGAAAAAGCTTGGCCGTAGAGCCGCTTTGAGCATTAGTTTTCTTAGTTGTAAAATGCAGATGATATTGTTTCCTTGTAGGGTGTTGTAAAGATTTGAGGTAATGCTATGTAAAGTACACGGTACTGATAGCTGTTCCATACCTGATAAGTCTTGTGCTGTTGTTCCAAGCAAGGATAAGACTGTGGAAGAGCCCAGTGTGTCATGCAATGGATTATAGAAGCTTCACTTTTGGACCTGAAATGTTTGGTATTTAGCATATCACCTCTCCCTTGGGGTGCTTGAATTGCAACAGAGCAGCTCTTCCTGTGTATCACCACAAATGCATTACAGGTGTGCCCAGATGTTGGGCTCCTTATTCCTTTTGACTAGAAGAGTGGGGGCCCAGAGGAAGGTGATAAGCCCTACTCCCAACTCTTCCTTGGTTTTTATAAATGAGGAAATTGAAGCTCAAACAGATCCAGTAACTTGTTCCAGGATATATAGCCATTAAAAACTATGGCATATATTCAAACTCAGGTCTTCCAACTACAAGTCCACTCACTGCTTTCTCTTTCTCTTTTTTCCTTTGCTGCCTTCCTTCTTCTAGGCAGGTCCATGTGTAAATCTTGGAACAGGGTGAAGTGAACATTACCCTGCAATGAGCATCTTTCCCAATGCTAACAAAGGTCCTGTGATTGACCCTGGAGTACTAATGACTGCTTTAATGAATGCTCTGAGCATCTTCAGAGATCTGTGTGCAAATGAATAGGATCAGACCTGCAACTGCCTGGAGAGGTAATGTACTTCTAAGGTCCCAGCTCAGCAAAAGTGGAGAAATGGGAGCTCACGCCAGAGACTAATAAAATCAGTAGGTTGTGGAATTTGCAGACTGCTGGAGGAATTTGGATCTTGATAATTTCTGGCCAGATCTTGCTTAATTATTTTCAATACCTTGATTTCAAAAATAACGTGCTTCCGCCTCACCCCACCCAGGACAATTTTGATCAAGGCCATTAGTCAAATAACTATTGGGCTGATCACTGTCAGTCTATTAAAATACACACACACACACACACACACACACACACACACACACACATAACCAAACAGAATGTAGCACAGGGCTGGGGTCAGGAGTTTGGGGTCCAATATCTGATTCTTTCATGTGCTTATTACCTGACCTTGAAGAAAGACCTGTACCCTCTCTGAACATGTACTTCTCCATATATTAGTTGGAGGTGTATATGCAAAATTATTTGTTTTAATATAAGTTGATATAGAAGAGAATTCATAATAAAGCTGGAATGTGATGGATGCCATTCAAGGAGATTTTGTAGGATGTTGAGAATACTGCAGAAAATACAATGTGTATAGATTTTTCGATATTCTGAATTGTTTTCTGAAAAGAAGTTAAATTTAGAATTAAGAATTTGAATTGTAGAGCTCTGGCCTCTCTTCACTCAAAATGCCTTTGCCTGTAGCTCCTTGGAGCATATTGTATGCAATGTGTCATTTCCATATGTCTCTACCCAAATGCATATGGCTGCCAGGTGTCCTGTGCTCTCAGACTGCCCAGTGGTTCAACCCTGTGTTTAGGCCCATGGGCTCTCTGCTTGTTGCAAATTAGGAGAGACTCAGGAGGCATACTGACAGGCTGCCTACAGTTGTCACCCAGGTGTGCCATGTACTGGTCCTCGCCAACAGGTTCAGTTTAGTAAGTCCAGTCCTTATATACACTGATATTCACTCATACAGTCATTCCATGAACTTTTACTGAGTCCTACTATGCACCAGGCACTGGGCAAGAGACAAAGGCAACCAGGGCATGATTCCTGCTCAAGGTACCCTTTGTGTAGGAGATGTGACAGGTGACAAACAGGGCTTCCTTGACCAAACTTTAGTAGGGCTCCTCTGAGCCCTCTCCTTGGCTAGGCCCCGACTTTGGGCTCATCTTTGGCATGCTAAGCCCAGTTTTATCAAAGAATCCTGCTTCATCAATTGAGTGAGAATCCCCCACCCCTGATATCTAATCAAGTTCCTCATCCCTCACCCTTGAGAGCTGTCCTTGATCTGCCTTTAGCAAGAATCCTGTTAAGCCATTTTAGCAAGAATCCCCCATCTTTGATGTCTAATCAAATTCCTCTTAGTCATTTTCTATCCACTGACCCCCTCACTCTGTGCATTGGTTGTAAATCTTCAGCTGTCTTTGCTGTATTCAGAGTTGAGCCCAGTTCTATAATGAAGTCTCTCTTCCCTACTGTAGTAGCTCACAGAGGATCTGTCTTGCTTTCAACAAGTGTCCACTGAATAATTTCTGTTTGATACAGACAGGCACACAGCTAACCATAGTGTAAGACATAATAACACTATTTCCATTCCTTGGGCTCTTAATAAAAATAATGATACCAACAGCTAACATTTATTGAATATTTGCTTGGGGCTGGGCACTGTGCTAAGAACTTTACACACTGTGGCAGCTACGGAGGGACACCACTCCCAGGAATTCCAACAGAAGACTGAGCACAGCAGGGATACTAGAGCATGGCCAGTACTGCCCAGTGCAAAAATCCTGTATGGGAAATCTTGGTTTCCAGAGCTCCTGGTTGGCCTGGCTGAGACTTCCTCAGAGCTGAACCATAATCTGGGGACACTTCCTACCCAACCCTCCTTCTTTCCTTCTCTCCTCCCACAGGTGCCAGACCTGCATCGTGGTCTGCAGGCTTTCCCTCATGGATCCTGTTCCCTTGCCCCCTTACCTTTCACAAGTGTTACCCCAATACATCCCTTGCATTTGTAACTCTGTATTGACATCTGCTTCCTGATGGACCTCAACTGGCGAATATATGTTATCTCATTTAATCTCTACAACAACCTTTTACAATATCCATTTTGTAGCTAAGGAAATTGAGACACACAAATGTCAGGCAATTTATGTACAGTTAAATGTCAAAGCAGAAATTCAAACCCAGGTATGACTTTCTGTAAAAGGAGCTTTAGCATTTAACTACTTCCATAACCAAAGTGAGATAAAGGAAGCAAGCAACTGCTCCAATCAGATAACGGTTCCTTATTATCGCTAGGTAAGAAAGCCAGTAAACTTGCAGATGAGGTCAAGATGCTGCCCAGCAAGCATAATCCCTGCTCTAGGTGTAGCTCCAAGAAAGGGAGGTGGCCCAGGAGGGCTGGGTGATGCACAAAAACAGGTCTGAGTCTACCACGGTGATGGATTCCAATAAATGAAGCACATGTAAAGAAAATAAGGTGATTTTTCTTCATATACTCTAATGAATTCTAAATTTTAAAGGATATGTGAAAATAATTCATCCAGCAAATGTTTATCGGGTTACTACCGTGAACCAGGTAAGGCAGTGAAAAAGACATACACTGTCCTTGCCCAGCAGAAGTTTCCAAAGTTTATAAGACAGAATAGAAAAGCTTAGGAAGTGGTGAGCTTGAAGCCAGCCTCCCCTGTTCACTGGTTGTGGAAACTGGGCTGGACATTTTACCTTTCAATGAATCTAAAACATCCCGGACCTGTAAGAACTGAGTCAGAAATAGGAGGTTCAGAATGTGTTAAAGTTTTTTAAAGTATGAGTGTCAATGCAAAAGATGTCATTTGCAATTTTCAGAGTGAGAAGGAGAACCAGAAAGGGCAGATTCAGTACTAGGAAATGATTAACCAATGTTCAGAGAGCAGGGGTTGATAGTTAAGACCATGGACTCTGTTGTTGGACTGTGTGATCCCAGCCACAGCCATTTATTAGTGGAGTGGTGGAGTGATCCCAGGAAAGTTAATTTGACCTTCCTGTCCTCAGTTTCCTCATTTTGTAACTTGGTGCTCGTAGTACTACCTACTCAATGGTGACATTATGAACATGGAAAGAGTTCCCATATATGTTGTACTTAGAAACGTGCCTGGCACACAGGAAGCACAACATTAAATATTAGCTTTTTTATTAACCCTTAGGATCCATCTTTATTATCACCCAGGACCCCAGCATGACTACTTCCAAGTCCTGACTCCAGCCTGCCCTACTCTCTAGTATGGCTTTTTCTAACACTGTCTCTTTAAATTAGGCTGACCCACTCACAGTTTATGCAAACAGAACCCAATAAAATAGAGCTTTGGCCATAAGCCCTAGAGCTTCTATATTACTCAGGGAACCAGCAGAAACAGATGGCACACTCAATTAGGATAACAGGACTATTTACAATGTAGCAGGCAGGATATAGGGAAACCACAGGGAGAGTGTGGCACTCAGGCATTAGTAATAGGTGGGGCTCCCTGTCATCTCCAAGTCTGAAGGGGCAGGAGGAAGGAGTGGTTACCAGAACCCAAAGAGCATACAGGGACAGAGATCTGTGGCTGAGGGATACAGACATCCCACAGATGCCTAAAGGGAGGGACCTGGGGCAACAAACCACTTAACCTCCCTCTGCTTCCCCCCAACAGTTCCCTGCCTGTCCTTCCCATGGCTGAACTCATTCAGAAGCCAGAGGGTAAGGAAGCCATTTGCTCTCAGTGTTGGTCTGCCTCCCTGACTACAGAGCATGATGAAGAATAGCAGAGATGTGAAGAAGCTAACAGAAGTTACCCAGTGTCTTGTCTGGGCTGCCATAACAGAATGCCATAGGCTGGGTGGCTTAAACAGCAAACATTTATTTCTTACACTTCCGGAGGCTAGAAATCTGAGATCAGGGCGCCGGTTGAAAAGGTTCCTAGTGAGGGCCCTCTTCCTAGTTTGGTTTGCAGATGGCCATCTTCTCATTATAACCTCACATGGACAGTAGGGGTGGAGAGAGAGGTGAGGGGAGAGAGAGCACCAGCACTCTTATGTCCCTTATAAGGGCACTAATGACATCATGAGCTCCACCCTCATGATCTAATCACCTCCCAAAGGCCTCATCTCCAAATACCGTCACATTGGGGATGAGGGTTTCAACATAGGAATTTGAGGGGTAAACAAGCATTCAGTCCATAGCACCCACCATGAATTCTAACCTAATGCCATATTTTTTATTTGTTTGTTTGCCTCATTCTCCATTCTTGATTTTTCATGGTTCCTGTCTAGTTATCTACAGTCCTAGCCTTAATCTCACTCCATGGACCTGACTGCACAGTGGACCCTCTGGTTATGTTCTTGGAAATATCTCTTAGATGTGGTGTTTGTTCTAACCCACCCTTATAAATTTTGTCTTATGCCCATACACCAGGCCCCAGGAAGCCCTCAAAGTAAGACATAACTCATGTTGTATGTTCTGTTCTTGTTCTTATCTGCCTGATTCCAAAAACAGGATTCTATACTATGCCCTTACCCTCTTCCTGCAATCCTTCTGCCGTGCTCTTCTGTCTGCCTGGCCGGCCATGCTTCTGGCTGTAGATATTGGCTTCTTCCCATGTGGTTCCTGAGGGTCTGCTGTATTTCTCAGCTTTTGTGCCCTCCCTTTTGTTTCCAGTGACAGCTCCTCATAACCTTGACCCTCCCAACCGCTGGGACAAAGTACACAACTTTGAGCCTGAAGATCCAGAAACATGATAATTTGTACTTAATGTTGAGTGGTATTTACTCACTATCACAGCAAGTGACCAACTGTCTCAACTCATTGGATCTTCACAACAATCGCAGGAGGCGTGTGTTATTTTTGCTTCATTTTAGTAAAGCGACTCTTAGTAAAATCAAATGAGTTGCCAAATAACACTCACATCTGGTAACTATTTAGCACTAGTAGGCTACCTTCTTTATATAGATTACCTTACTAAAATCTAAGCTCCATGACAACGAGGATTTTTGTCTGTTTTGTTCACTACATTTTCTCCAGTGTTTAAAAGAGCGTCTGTCATAACAGGAGCTCAGTGATGTTTGTTAGATGAACATGGAATGAGTAATTTCATCGAATCCTCATCACAACCCCGTAAGGGAAGTATTGCTGTTGTCCTAATTTTATAGATGAGAATACGTAGGAGATTGAGAGAGTTTAAGTAACTTCTCTCAAATCACACACATTGAGGAAGACTGTAACCCTACTATGCATCCAAGCCCATGCTCTAAAACAGTGCTGCTCAAGATGTGATTTAAGGACCAGAGCTAGATTGTCAACTATTTGCTTCTGATTTATGATAAGTTTAGAAATTGAGGGTGAATTTTAGAAATTCTTACAGCAATTTGACATGGCTATTATTTCCCACTATGTGACCAGTGGCCTTGTCTCATTGTGTAGGATACTGACTAGTTACGGTGCTGTTGAATTTGCAAAGATGAGTTGCAATGATGCAAAGAACATGCTAGTAGTAGGACCATGTATTAATCCTCAGCTGATTAGAAATAAAAGAAGAAACCAGCCCATCACCACAGATAGGTTGAGAAGCATTGCTTCAACTTTTCCCATTTGTGCCAAATTCCACCACGCCGTGCTCCTTCTTCTAGACTCAGTCCCACCACCAAGCACAAGGGGAGTGTGTGTTTTCATTTTTTGGTTTCTCCCTTCATTTATCAAACAAACACTCACTAAGCCATTTCTATGTTCCAGGTCCTGTGGTGAGTGCCAGGGTACAGGATGAATAAAAGAGGACCCTTCCTGTATATCTGACTCTTGGAGGAGTTTATGCACGCTTGGTGTGTCTGTGTGTTCATGGTCCTCTCTTGGGTAACAAAGGAATGATTTGATCAAAAGTCCTGTAGATGGAGAGTGAGCTGATAAAGTAACTCAGCTCTCTGTGATACCCTGAAAAAGTATGATTCCTTTCATTTTCACAAGGATGGAATGCAGCCCCAGGATGGGAACACAGAAGAGATAGGATATGAGCTGATTTACACAGGAAAACCGATCTTCTTTTTTCTATTAAATCATGGAGACATCGCTGTGAACTGGTTAATGCTATTTGTACTCGTAATGCTAAGATCCTGACTCTTCCCTGAGCATTATTAAAGGGTATCTGAAATGGTGATCCATGGATGCTAAATTGTGCAGTCATTGCAAAAGAAAAGGAATAATCACCTCAATGAAAACAGTCGGTCAAAGCACTAAATCATTCCTAAAGAGCCAAGGTTTGGAATCAAACAGACTGGGGTTTAAATCCTAAGTCTGCTGTATGCTAGCCCTGTGGCCAGATTCAAATAACTTAACCTCTTTGAGAGACAGATTCCTTATCTCTAAAATGAGGATAATAATTCTCATTCTCCAGTGTTGTAGGAATTGGTGCTACAAATTCAATATGGGAGTTGTGCTAGAATATTCGATAAAGGGTTGTGGTTATTGTTTTTGTTTTGTTGTTGTTATTAATATTAGTTACAAAGCTGGGCGGGAAGGTCTGAAGCTACATACTTACCCATGTCAAGTATAGCAGACTGTCTGGGTCTGAATCTTGGCTCTATTGCTTACTTAACTGGCACATAGCAAGTGCTGTGCAGATGTTTATTTAAAATAAACTGAACTAAAATGGTGGGTTTGATCCAACCAAGAAACCAGGGTCTAAGCTCACTGATTCAGCACTCATTTACTGAGGTCTCCTCTGAACCAGGCACTGGGGGCAGATGGTGAATGCTCAGAGTTCCTGCTCCTGTGGTGCTCAAAGCCAGGGTAGAAGACAGGCAAGACAACAAAGAATCCAGAGAGAGAGAGGGGAGTATGATGAGTAGTAGTTCTGCGGAGTAGAGAGGTATGTTGACTTAAAGGATGGATGCTTGTGCTCAGTAATTAGGTGGACAAGAAATAAGCAACTTCTAAAAGATCAGAGGATCCATATCTCTCACCACTCACAAAAAATAATTCAAGATGGATAACAGACTTAAATCTAGGACATGAAACCATAAGAATTCTAGAAGAAAATGTTGGAAAAACTCTTCTAGATATTGGCCTAAGCAATGAATTTATGAAGAAGACCCCAAGGGCAATTACAGCAACAACAAAAATAAATAAAGGGGACTTGATTAATTTTAAAAAGCTTCTGCACAGCCAAGGAAACAAACAACAGAGCAAATAGACAACCTACAAAATAGGAGGAAATCTTTGCATGCTATTCATCTGATAAAGGGCTAATAACCAGAATCTACAAAGAACTCAAGCAAATCAACAAGACAAAAAAAATCAAACCACCTCATTAAAAAGTGAGCAAAAGACATGAACAGAAGCTTTTCAAAAGAAGATAGATAAATGGCCAATAAACATATGAAAAAAATGCTCAGTATCACTAACCAGGGAAATGCAGGTTAGAACCACAATGAGATATCACCTTACCCCAGTTAGAATGGCTTTCAT
>CAUYRT010047585.1:0-36976 GCA_963574885.1 Lepilemur ruficaudatus
AATTGGCGAACTAAATATATATAGAAAAAATTAGCCGGGCATGGTGGCGCATGTCTGTAGTCCTAGCTACTTGGGAGGCTGAGGCAGAAGGATCGCTTGAGCCCAGGAGTTTGAGGTTGCTGTGAGCTAGGCTAACGCCACGGCACTCTAGCCCGGGCAACAAAGTGAAGACTCTTTCTCAAAAAAAAAAAAAAAAAGAAATAAGATAATGCTTTTCTTGTCACCCAAGTCTGAAATTGATTGAGAGATGTTTGCCGTTCTGCATGTGTGATCATACGTGGACTTAAATCACCGTCCTGGTTATCAGTTTGAAGGATAAGCTGTACTAGTCATCAGTAGAGTAACTGGGAGGATCTAGTTTTTGATTTTGTTTTATTTTTTTCTTATTTATATTTTCACCCCTTTTTTTGGTGCATGCGCAAATGTTCTGCACTAATAGAAAATATAGTTTCATGTTTAGTGTGCCATTTTCTTAGTTTTGTCTTCCTCTAAATTGTTTTATTTGAAATTTTTTATTAGCAACTCGGAGCAGAAGCCGTACCAATATGCTAATGGACCTACATATGGACCATGAAGGATCATCTCAAGAAACCATCCCAGAGGTGCAACCAGAAGAGGTGCTGGTCATTTCCTTAGGGACAAGTCCCCAGCTTACGCCAGGGATGATGTCAGAAAATGAGGTATGAATGTACATGGTCGCTTGCTTCTATAAATCAGTATTGATGTCTTAGTCCATTTCAGCTGCTATAATAAAATACCAAAGGCTGATTGTCTTATCACAATAGAAATTTACTTCTCACAATATAGAAGGCTGGGAAGTCCAAGATCAAGGTAGATATAGTGTCTACTGATGTCCATTTCCTGGTTCATAGATGGTGCCTTCTTGCTGTGTCCTTGGGCCTATTTTATAAGGGCACTAATTCCATTCAGGAGGGCTCTGCTCTCATGACCTAATCACCTCCCCAAAGGCCTACTCTCCAGATACCATCATGACCTTGAGGGTTAGGATTTCGACATACAAATTTTAGGGCAGTACAAACATTCAGACCATAGCAGTGAATTTAATTTATGTTCTTCATTATCTTCAGTGGGCCTACCATGACACACCGTCATGTTATGCATTCAATGAGCAGTTGTGGAGGCCCTTAACATTAATACCTCTGTGGCACTGAGGTTGGTGAATAGGTCCAAACAAAAGGAATTTTCTTAGTAGTAGTAGAAAAAAGAGAAAGCTAGGAAATTGTGGTGTAGAAATTGAAGAAACTTTTCTAGTGACTTACAGGAAATGTTTTTTGCTTGTTTTCTTTCTTGTGGTATACTAGTGGTATTCCTAGTTTAATGAGTCCAAATTCTTGAGATATACCATCTGTTCTTTGGCTGGTCAGGAAAAATTGCAAGAGATAACTGAAAAGAAAACTAAGAAAATAAAATTTTTTGAAGAAATGGGATTGGAGGTATGGGAATGAATTTTAAGATACTTGTAACAGAAGAACTTGGCTTAGAGGCAAATGGGAAGAAGAAGAAATCTTGACTCTCTTCTCACAGGGCTGGGTGCAGTGGCTTACACCTATGATCCCAGCACTTTGGGATGCTGAGGCAGAAGGATTGCTTGAGGCCAGGAGTTTGAGACCAGCCTATGCAATATAACAAGACCCTGTCTCTACAAAAAAATAAGAAAAATTAGCTGGGTGTGGTGGCATGTGCCTATAGTCCTAGCTACTCAGAATGAGGCAGGAGGATTACTTGAGCCCGGGAATTTGAGGTTATACTGAGCTATAATCACGCCACTACACCCTAGCCTCGGCGACAGAGCAAGACCCTGTCTCTAAAAAAAATACACTCCAGGAGCTAAGGAAAAAGTGGGCAAAGAACTAAAGGAAAGCAAAAGAATGTCGTCTCATCAAATAGAGGATATCAGTTAAGTGGTAGAAATTACAAAAAGGGAGTCATATAGAAATCCTGGCATTGAAAAGTACAATAACTGGAATGAAAAATACACAAGAAGTGTTCAAGAGCAGTTGTGAGCAGGCAGAAGAATCAGTGAACTTGAAAATGGATCAATTGAAAATACCTGGTCTGAGGAGCATAAAGATTACAAGAGACAAAGAAAGACATTGTATGTTGATAAATGGTCAATCCATCAAGACAATATAGCAGTTATAAACATATACACACCTAACAATAGCCCCAAAATATATTAAGCAAAGGCTGACAGAATTGAAGGGAGAAATAGGTACTTGTACAATAATAGTTGGACAGTTCAGTACCCCACTTTCAGTAATGGGTACAACAACTAGACAATAAGATCAACAAGGAAATAGAGGACCTGAACGATACTGTAAATCAGTTAGACCTAACACATTATATAGAACACTTCACCCAACTACAGCAGAGTACACATTCTTGTTAAGTGCATGTGAAACATTCTCCGGGATAAACCGTATGTTAGGCTATACCAGTCTCAATAAGTTTAAAAAGATCGAAATCAGACAAAGTATCTTCTTTGACCACAATAAAATAGACCTAAAAATCAATTAACAGAGGGAAATTGGAAAATTCACAAATATGTGGAAATTGAACAACACATCTTAACCAATGGACCAAGAAGAAATGAAAGGAACTTAGAAAATACTTTGATTTGAAGAGGAATGAAAACAAAGACACAACATACCAAACTTTGGGTGAGAACAGTGCTTAGAGGGGAATTTATAGTTGTAAATGCCTATGTTAAAAAAAGTAGAAAGATTTTGATCAATAAACTAACTTTACACCTTAAGGAACTAGAAAAAGAAGAGCCAACTTTGAGCTATGTGTGTACTTTTTGTGGGTCAAAAATTGTTGGATATTGGTATTTTCATTTGTTTGGGTTTTTTTGTGATGTTATAGATATGATTTCTTACTAGGATAAGGGATTTGACTAGATTAATGTTTCTTAATGGAGGTGGTATTAGAATTCTGGGTAAGATAATAACACTTTATTTTGGCGGACTGTTCCCTGCATTGCAGGATGATGTTTTCCTTTTTGTCCAATGCCCCTGGGATTGAATGCTGGTAGAATTCTTTTTTTCTTTTTCTTTTTTTTTTTTAATTTTTTTTTTTTCTGAGGCACAGTCTCACTCTGTTGCCCAGGCTAGAGTGCCGTGGCATCAGCCTAGCTCACAGCAACCTCAAACTCTCAGGCTCAAGCAATCTTCCTGCCTCAGCCTCTCGAGTAGCTGAGACTATAGGCACTTGCCACCACGCCTGACTATTTTTTTTGTTTCTATTTTTAGTTGCCTGGGTAATTTTTTCTATTTTTAGTAGAGACAGGGTCTTGCTCTTGCTCAGGCTGGTCTCAAACTCCTGACCTCAAGCAGTCCTCCTGCTTCGGCCTCAGAGTGCTCAGATTACAGGCGTGAGCCACCCTGCTCAGCCAGTTCTGGGTTCTTAAACTATGCTATGTGACTTCCAACGTAGTGCTCAATTCTTCATTAAGGTGGAGATACACATGCAAAGTTGAATTATGACACTTATAAGGAGTAGTGAGAAGTAATTACGTTGTTTGGAAATCATCCAGTAAATAAAAAACATTGTTAAAAGGTTATCACCTCTAAGCTGGAGATGGCTGTGAAGTCATACTTCACCTTCTGGCATGGACTTTTGTGGCCCTGTATGGTGGTGATCAAGTAGAGATTCAAACTAGTTGGATTAAATTCTGATGCCCACAAGATATTAATAACATGATTGCATCATGTCTTCTGTTTGAATTCATTTATTAACTTCTGAGAAAATATACTGCAAATTCAGTAGGTTATGTACTGCACAAAATGCTTTATGCATATCTTTTTATTTAATCCTCAACAATTCCATGGATATATGCTCTTACTATCATTTTATAGATGAAGAAACGAAGGCTTAGAGGGCCTAAATAACTTATCCAAGGTTACATAGCAGACACATGGCAGAACAGGAAGGACCAGCCTGCCGACATCACAGCCCTCTGACTCCTCTACCCCTAATCCCTGCTCGTCTGATGTCTGATTGCCTGTTCAATCTCTGACACTGGTAGAGTAGTGGATAGATATAGCTTCAGTTTTTTTAACTGATACACTTTTATTCCACAGGTATTTAAAAGTTTGACAGACCTTATAAATGAGGTTTTAGTAAAAAATGATAATTTAAGATTAAGAAAGGCTCAAATATGCATTGTTGTGGTTTGTTTTCTTATCGATATTCTTTCAGTTGATAAACCAAAGTTGGCATTTTATTTTTCAGGTCCTAAACATGCAACTCTCGGATGGAGGACAAGGAGATGTCCCTGTTGATGAAAACAAACTCCACGGTAAACCTGATAAAACCTTGCGCTTTTCCCTCTGCAGTGATAATCTGGAAGGAATATCTGAAGGTGAAGGGTTACTTCATTCAAGGAGTTGTGTGATTCAAGTAATATTTTGTTTTGTGTTCTTTAAAGGAGCCTTATAAATTATAATTATACCATCTGTGCCTCTCACTGAGGAGAGTAATGAAGATTTCCTCTAATGAGCTTGAACAGTTGGCTGTAAAGATTGTTTCTTGAATAAAATTAAAATTATAAAATGCCTTTGGTCATACAGAATGGAGAAGATATAACTCTTCATTCAGACTTAAATAGAATAATAGCATGTTTTTTTTCTCCTGTGTTAATATATACCAAAGCTTATAGAGCTCCTTTAGAAGGATATGACGCATGTCTAAATGGGAAAAATGGACTTAACTAGTATTTCAGGATGTTGTGTATATTTTTAGAGTTCTGTGTTCCTTTATTCTGATGCTTACATATACCTTTATGAAGCAGGATACAGTGGAAATAGGAATTAAAAAGCAAATTAAAAGCCAAGACTATGAAGTGAGAATGTCATTCCACATACCAGGACAAATTTTTTAAATGAAAAAAGTTCTAGTTTACTGACATTTAAAAAAAAAAACATAAAATGTAATAACTTTTCCTTTTTATCTAACTTTTCAAAAAAATTTCATAAGTAATGTGTGTTCATTTCAGAAAATGGAGGAAATAGAGTCATCTATAATCTCACCATTCTGTTAATAGCAGTTAACATTTTGGTTTATTTATAGTAAAATTAGGTTTATGCTCTTTTGTAACCTTTTTTTGGTTAATAATATAGCATTAGTATTTCCCTTGGTAATTTAACATTCTTAAATAAGAATTTTAATGGCTCTTTAACTTCAAATGAGCATATCATAATGTATTTCAGCATTCTTCTATGATTAAACATATGGATTGCTTCCACTTTTCAGACGATATAGGAAGCTCACAACAAACAATCTTAGATTAATTTTTGATTGGTTTCTTAAATTCATAGAAGCAGAATTGCTAGCTCAAAGGGCATGTATTTTTTTAAGGTATAAATGCAGTATCAAAAGCACTTTAATCAGTCTTTTGTCTCTTACAAGGCATGAAAAATTGCATGGTGGCTCATGACTGTTTTAAAAAGATTGCTGACAGGATGAACATTTCTCTAGGTCCTTCAAATCGCTCCAATTCAGTGTCCTCTCTAGACCTAGAAGGGGAGTCTGTATCAGAACTTGGAGCAGGACCTTCTGGGAGTAATGGAGTTGAAGCTCTACAGCTCTTAGAACATGAGCAAGGTAAAATGAAGTTGAACACAGTTGTTTAAGTAGCAAAGAATTTACCTGATTGTAAGATAAGCAATGTGTTTGCATATAAGCTGGCTGTGTTCAGAAAGAGAATACATTTGTTGATTATATAAATGACCATTAAACTTGCATTTATTCATAGTTTCTTCAGTTCTTAAAAATGTGTTTATTTGGTAAGTGGGTTGTTTAGGCTTAAATTACATAGAATAATATGAATTACCTTAAATTCTATAATATTTGGTATTTCGATTCTGTAATATTTAAGGGATATAGTGATAAATACTCAGGACCGAAGGAACTTAGAATAGGGAGAGAATGGTATACAAATGATTAAAGGTATCATCAAAGTGCTTTGACAGTTCTGAGTGAGAGATACCATGTGATTGAAAGTATAGGGCCAGGCGCGGTGGCTCACGCCTGTAATCCTAGCACTCTGGGAGGCTGAGGCGGGAGGATCGTTCAAGGTCAGGAGTTCAAAACCAGCCTGAGCAAGAACGAGACCCCGTCTCTACTATAAATAGAAAGAAATTAATTGGACAACTAAAAATATATAGAAAAAATTAGCCGGGCATAGTGGCGCATGCCTGTAGTCCCCAGCTACTTGGGAGGCTGAGGCAGAAGGATCCCTTGAGCCCAGGAGTTTGAGGTTGCTGTGAGCTAGGCTGATGCCATGGCACTCTACAGCCCGGGCAACAAAGTGAGACTCTGTCTCAAAAAAAAAAGAAAGTATAGGGAAAAGAGGCCTGGCACGGTGGCTCATGCCTGTAATCCTTGTACTCTGGGAGGCTGAGGTGGGAGGATCGATTGAGGTCAGGAGTTCGAGACCAGCCTGAGCAAGAGCAGACCCCGTCTCTACAAAAAATAGAAAACTTAGCTGGGCATGGTGGTGAGCACCTGTAGTCCCAGCTACACGGGAGGCTGAGGCAGGAGGATCACTTGAGCCCTGGAATTTGAGGTTGCAGTGAGCTGTGATGACACCACTGCACTCTAGCCTGGCCAACAGAATGAGACTCTGTCTCAAAAAAAAAGAAGTATGGGGAAAAGCTTATTGGAAGGAAATACTAGCTTTAAAGGCTGGCTGGCATTGCCTTGGCAGAAGTTGGAAATAAATCGTTCTAAGTGAAGGACGAGTATAAGCGAGTCATAGAGGTGGGAAGCCATAGTATGTACTCAGGTATCAACTAGGGAAACAGGATGAGCTAAGGATTGAAAAGTGGGTGGATCCCTATTGTGGAGAGAAGGAAGTCCGTATTTTAGTAGTGAGCCGGAAGCCATTGAAAGCTTTTGATTAGATGAGGATAAGGGGGTGAGGAGCTTTAGGAAAAGATAAATTTGAAAAAGTTTTATGGATCTGGTCATTTAGAGATAATGCCCTCAACTAGGTTTGAGGCAGTGATTCTTAGACTTCAGTGTGCATAAGAATTACCTGGAAACTTTTTAAAAGTTCAGTTTCCCAAGTCTCACTTCTAGAAATTTTGTTTCTGTGCATTTTAGAAAGAAAAAGAGTATTGCCATTGAGTGTGTATGGCTTGAAAAAAGTAATGCTCTGTTTTTATTGATTTGATTCGTTAGTGTATCAATTAGGTCTAAATTTGCTTCAAATAACAGTGAAACCTAAAATAATACAGTAGTCCCTTTTTATCCATGTTTTCACCTTCCACAGTTTCAGTTACCCATGGCCCAAAAATATTAAATGGAAAATTCCAGAAATAATTCATAAGTTTTAAATTGTGGGCCATCCCATCCAGGTCATGAATCATTGCTTTTCCAGCACATCCACACTGTATACACTACCTGCCTATTAGTCACTTAGTAGTTGTCGTGGTAATCAGAATGCAAAAAACATAGAATATATAGGGTTCAGTATTATTTGCAGTTTCAGTCAGCCACTGGAGGTCTTGGAATGTATCCCCCTTGGATAAGGGGGCACTACTGTATTAGAATATCACCTCTATAATAAGCCTTCTGGGTGATTCTGATATAGGTGTTTGGCAGTCTACATTTTGTGAAATGCAAGGTTAAGAAGTAAAGTAAGAGAAATTGGTCTAGGGAGGAGAGAAAACTCTAGAAGGCAGAGGTGAGTTACCCAAGTCATGTGAAAAACATTTTTAGTAGTTAATTATTGCCATAATAATGCCATACAACCACCCCAAAACATTAATTTTGGTCTCAAGTGTGTAAGTCAGCATGTTGGTTCTTCTGATTTGGATGGGGCTCACTCATGCATCTGTGGTCTTGGGTAGGGAGCTCTGCTAATCTTGGTGGTTGGGTAGGGAACACCACGCATCTGTTGTGGTGGTTGGGTAGGGAGCTCTGCTAATCTTAGCTGGAGGTCGCTTGGTCACTAGGGAGCTGGCTGGTGTAGCTAGGTCTAGGATGATTCTGTATGCTTAGTAATGATAAAATATGTAACTTGAAGTTCAAAGACAAAAGTTCTTTAAAGTTGATTAAAAATTCATAGCTGTCTACCATTTTTAAAGTGCTTAATTTTGTTTTTGATAGCTACAACGCAAGATAATCTTGATGATAAGCTAAGGAAGTTTGAAATTCGTGACATGATGGGACTAACAGATGATAGGGACATATCGGAAACAGTGAGTGAGACTTGGAGTACAGATGTCTTGGGAAGTGACTTTGACCCTAACATTGATGAAGATCGCTTGCAAGAAATTGCAGGTAACTGTTGTTTAATATCTCTGGAAGATTGCTGTTATTCATATCCACTCGCCTTTGATGAGAAGGAGCTATAGTGCTCTGACAAACACACTGTGTGTTAGCACCAACTGGGAAACTGATACCTGTGGGGAACAAGTCACATGGATACATTTTTTTTTACTTAATGTTTTCCCTTTCTACGTTAATCCCGCGTCCCCATCCTCCCAAACAATAGAAAATCCAGTCTTCTGAATTAGCTTCTGATTAAGGCTTGTTTGCAAGGCATAGTATATGTTCTTTGTCTGTTTCTGATGAGTATATTCTCCTTTCGAGACTAAAACACCTTACCTTAAGATGAAAATTCTTATAGATTATAGCCATAAAATTTTCAGAATAATATGATACTGATGTTCTCTCAGAAAATGAGTTCACCTCTGGAAGGATTCAGTTCCAAAGGGTAACCAGTTTTTTTTTTTTTTTTTTTACGTTTTTTAAATTTCAAATTTATTGAGGTGTGATTTATGTACATTAAAACCTTAAAACCCTTTTTTGGATACCATTTTATGAATTCTGAAAGATTCATACAGTCTTGTAACAACCATCCTCCTTTTCTTTTTAAATCATGGAAAATTTCAAACAAATAATCAAGTGAGAGTGGTATCCAGTGTAGCCACCACTCAACTTCAACAGTTAGACACACACGGCCAGTTTTGTTTCACCTGTTCTCCCGTCCACTGCCCTCTACTCCCCTCACCCCATTACCTTACCCCAGGTTTAGGTAAGTTCCAGATATTATTGTATTTGTAAATATTTCATGATAGACCTTTAAAAGATAACTTTTACTGGTAATTTTTTCCAATTTTTTTTCATGCACTGAAGTAGAATTTTTCTTTTATTAGGTTTAATCAAAAGTAGTGGGACATTCTGAACTTGAGTATTATTAACACAGGCATACAGTAATATTTAATGCTTTGTATTTTTAAGCAATGTAAATAGATTGTTTAATTGGTTTTACATTACTTTGTTCTGAATGCCAAACTAGTATTGTTCCTGGTAGTAAGTTGTATTTGAACAATAAACTGTATTTTTAGTTGAATGAGTGCTATGAAGGAGATGTGTACTTTCCTGCAAATATGTTTTATTGCTCTGAGTATGTGGCTAATGTGCTAGGAGAAAGCATATTTGGCCAATATAACTTTGTGTTTAAATCTCTCAGAGTGTTTTTAATCCCTGTAAGACTATAAATTTTAGATAGTAAGGACACATGTAAAATTTGCTGAAAAGCCAAAGTAAAAACTAGTTGAAATGACTTGACCTAATCATGTGTATTTTCTCTATGGAGAGTCAAAGGTGGACAGGAGGAAACTGATAAAAAGGAGGTTGTGTCATTGTCAAGTGGAAACTTTGTGTTCTAGTGCTGTGCTTGATTAAAATTTTTCTTACCTTGACTTCTTTCTTGTGGGTGGAGAGATTTTGTTAGCTTAGTGTTTGGCTTTTCTCCACTATGACTGTGCTTTCCATCAGGATCTTTGTTAACCCTTTGCTCCCCACTGGTTATACAGGTGCAGCAGCAGAGAACATGTTAGGCAGTTTGCTGTGCCTCCCAGGTTCGGGATCAGTGCTTCTTGAGCCCTGTACTGGTTCTACAATATCAGAGACAACAAGTGAAGCTTGGAGTGTAGAGGTGTTGCCAAGTGACTCAGGTTAGTATGCCATCATCATTTGTTTTTTCATTTACACGGAAGTTTTAAATATAAGGTATCCTAATCTCTATATTATGTATATTTTGCCAAATAGACATTTGACAAGTTTGAGGTAATCACATTTGCTAAGAATTTCCAATGGAGAATTAGTGTAGGGCACATTCTGTCCATTAAGAAAAAATGCAGTGTTAGATAGCATAGGTTAAGATGACAGGTGCTTTCTAATTCTGTGCCCAATTATTTTGGAAGCAATTATCAATATTTGTAACTTATCAGGGTTCTGGGTGGATCATTGGGTTCAGTATCTTCTATTAATAACTCATCACAGAATGAGACTAGCAGCACAGATCAACCCTGAGTGGTTGACTGCTGGGTAAGCATATTTAGATTCATCACAAGGAAGAACTTGACCCTTTAGAAGATACGTAATGTGTTTTTGAAATACGTTGAAATTGAGGCTCCATAGTCCTGAGAATACTTTTGTGCAGGGTTATTATAAATGTATTTATATAAAGTGTTTTGTATGTACTGTATTTTTTTTTTTTCATTATGGAGACATGTCTTTGCCTTCAACTAAATGTCAACTACCAGAATGCAAATACAAGTAACTATATCTGCATTACATTCTATCCGATTTATTTGGCTCAAGACTAATTAAGTAATCCTGGTATGTATTTTATTATGTTAAAGCATTCAGACATGCTAGCCTAGAGACAAGCTATTCCATACTCTCTTGTCAAGTTTACGTGTTAACAAACAACATATTCTATGAGATTAGTGATCTAGAAACCAGAGTTGTCATCTGTGGACATTGAACTGGCCTATATTGGGATGAAAATCACAATCTTGGCTACTTCATCTAACTAACTTTGCTAACTGGCCCAGACTTAGAAATTTGTTTTCACTGATTTCATTTATGTCCCTGGTAGCTTTGTTTCTCTGAGTCACAAAAGCTAAAATTATGGTGTGCTAACAGAATCACTAATATAATACCCCTTGTCTTCTATTCAGAGGCCCCAGACCTAAAGCAGGAGGAGCGCCTGCAAGAATTGGAGAGCTGTTCTGGACTGGGTAGCACATCTGATGATACAGATGTCAGGGAGGTCAGTTCCCGCCCCAGCACACCAGGCCTCAGTGTTGTGTCGGGTATGTCTGTCTTGTTTTAAGGAATAGGAATTTGAAAATGTTCCTCCCTTCTACCCTCATTTATGAAGTTGATACAAAGATATGTTTTATTTAAGAGATGAGTGATTTCCAGGAAACAAAATTATTTCTATGGCACTTTACATCTTTGAAAACTTAATGTATGGCTCTGTAGAGCCTATTGAAGTAATAGGCAAACAGTCCCTTTACAGTTCTTTCTAGTCTTAGTAGCCTCTGCTACTTTATTCAGATATCACATAATTCTGACTATGTTGTATAAAGCAAGGTAAGTATATTTAAGCAATAGTGTAGTAAAGAATATAATACTGAACAACTCATATGTGTAAAAGTGGGACACAATTTGTTAATGTTTTCCAAATTTCATATACTTTTTGTGTGGTTATTTTTGTTCTTCTTGCTGTTTATTTTTTACTATTTTTTTTAAAGGCATAAGTGCAACTTCTGAGGATATTCCCAATAAGATCGAAGACCTGAGATCTGAGTGCAGCTCTGATTTTGGGGGTAAAGATTCTGTCACTAGTCCAGACATGGATGAAATAACTCATGGTAAGAAAGGGAATTGAGAATGACTTAAAAATAATCACGTTCGTAGTTGAAACTGGCATTTTTACCCATTGCTTTTGATGATATCAGTTGGTATAGCACTTCGGGGCATAATTTATCAGTATGTATTTAAGGCCTTAAATGTTCGCATTCTAAATTTGGTCCAGTTAGTTCCACTTCTAGAAATCAGTCATAAGGAAATAATTCCCTGTATAGAGAAAAGTCTTACGTATAGAGATGTTCTTTATTAACATTTGTGTTGGCAGAAAATTGGAAACGAGCTGAAAAATGGAATGGCTAAGTAAATTTTGATGTAACCATTTATCAGAATTTATGTAGCTATTTTTAAAATGCTTTAAAGAGTATGAAATAACTTGGAGAAATACGTAGAACATAATATTACATGGAAAATTTATTTGATAGAATTTTACATGCAAGATAAAACATTAAAAAACTTATGCATTGAAGAAGAACTGGAAAGAAATACCAAAAATGCCAGGATTGGTTTTATATGTTGGGCAGTGGGTTTTGAGGTATTTTTTCTTTCTTACAATTTTTTTGTTGTTATTGTTCTAAACCAGGGTTTGTTAACCTCAACACTATCAACATTTTGGGCTGGGTAATTCTTTGTTGTGGGAGTCTTGTCGTATGCATTATAGAATGTTTAGTGGTATCCCTGGCCTCTACCAGTAGCATATACTCACCTACTGGGCTTGTGACCACCAAAAACGTCCCAGACATTGCCAGAGGACCCTTTGGGGGACCAAATAGCTGCCAATTGAAAACCACTATTCTAAACCAACAGTCTCAAAGTGTGGTCTCCATGGACCACTGACAGTCCTTAACAGCCTTTTGGCGGGCAGGGGGTGGCAGTGGTGGAATATGAGGTCAAAACTATTTTCATAGTAAAAGTTATTGTCCCTTTTCATTGTGTTGACGTTTGTACTGATGATGCACCAGCAAAGGGGGATAAAATTTACTGGAACCTCAGCATGGTACAGGGTACTAAACCGTACAAGTAGTCACTATATTCTTTACTCAACGTTGTTTTTTTTTTTTTTTTCCGAGACAGAGTCTCACTGTGTTGCCCAGGCTAGAGTGCCATGGCGTCAGCCTAGCTCACAGCAACCTCACACTCCTGGGCTCAAGCGATCCTCCTGCCTCAGCCTCCCGAGTAGCTGGGACTACAGGCATGCGCCACCATGTCCTGCTAATTTTTTCTGTATGTGTTTAGTTGGCCAATTAATTTCTTTCTAATTTTAGTAGAGACGGGGTCTCGTTCTTGCTCAGGCTGGTTTCGATCTCCTGACCTTAAGCAATCCGCTCACCTCGGCCTCTCAGAGTGCTAGGATTACAGGTGTGAGCCACCCCACCCGGCCTACTCAACGTTTTTTAAAAAAGTTTTACTTATGAATGCCTTTGATTAAGTAGTAAAAATTATTTAATTATATCTCAGCCCTTGATTATGTATCTTTTTATTCTGTGTGAAGAAATAGGAAGTTCCTCAGTGCATTTCTGCTGCATTCTGAGATATGGTCAGATGTGTCAAGAAAAATTGTCATATGATTACTTAAGCTGTTAGCTTAACTAGCTAGGTTTTTTTTTTTCACTTGTTAATTTGTTTTTCATGAAATACAACTTTTTACTTGAAAAAATGACAAACTAGTATGTGTGAATACATACTTGGGTATTTGGCAGACATTTTCTTGAAAATTAACAAAGTGAGCCTGTTACTTAAGAAAAACAAATGACAGAATAGAATTTGTTGCCGATAATCAAAATCAAAATTTCAGGCTGGGCATCGTGGCCCAGCGTAATCCTAACACTCTGGGAAGCCAAGGCAGGAGGATCACTTGAGGCCAGGAGTTTGAGACCAGCCTGAGCAAGAGCAAGACCCCATCTCTACTAAATACAAAAAATAATGAGCCAGGTGCGTTGGTACAGGCCTGTGGTCTCAGCTACTTGGGAGCATGGGGCAAGAGGATTGCTTTAGCCCCCAGGAGTTGGAGGCCGCAGTGAGCTATGATAATGCCACTGCACTCTAGCCTGAGTGACAGAATGAGACCCCATCTCTTAAAAAAATAAATAAATAAAAATTAGAATTTTAGAAACTTGTATTCACCTCCATGAGCTTGACAGCTTCGTAATAAGACTTTTCTGGTGAGACTGGTGGTGATATCAAGAATGTGATTTTTTTATGTGATGTGATGAAATGTGTCAGCATTTGGAAGATCTGCATATCTGATTGAAACAATATTTTCTAAATGATTAATACACGATGTCTCAATATCATGCATGAGTAAAAGATCTTTTCAAAGTGCAAGATAGACCAATTAATTTTAATGTAACATAGTACAAAAATGTCATTGATTTGGTTTCAAATTCTACCTGTAGCTAATCTGTAAAAAACTACTACTTGTCAGGATTTGGTAGAGTATCAAAGAAGAATATACACAATTTTCTGAAAAGGTTATTAAAATATTGTCCCTTTGTGTACTATACATATGTGTGAGGCTAGATTTTTTTTTTTTTTTTTTTTTTTTGAGACAGAGTCTCACTTTGTTGCCGGGGCTAGAGTGCCATGGCGTCAGCCTAGCTCACAGCAACCTCAAACTCCTGGGCTCAAGCAATCCTTCTGCCTCAGCCTCCCAAATAGCTGGGATTACAGGCACGCGCCACCATGCCCGGCTCACTTTTTCTATATATATCTTTAGTTGGCCAATTAATTTCTTTCTTTCTATTTATAGTAGAGAGGGGGGTCTCACTCTTGCTCAGGCTGGTTTCGAACTCCTGACCTTGAGCAATCCACCCGCCTCGGCCTCCCAGAGTGCTAGGATTACAGGCGTGAGCCACCTCGCCCGGCCTTGTGTCTTAGTTTTTAACAAAAAAAGTCTAAGAAATAAAAAACGTGTTTATATAAAAAAGCTTGTAGAATAAGGATATCAAGAAAGAAAATATTTTTATATAGCTGTACAATGTGTTTGTGTTTTAAGTGCTATTAAAAATGAGTCAGGAAGCTATGGTAAGCCAAGGTTAATTTATTACTGAAGACAGTAAAAGTCTTTTCATGAATTTAGAGTAGTCTAAGTATATAACTGCACCAGTGCCGCCTGCGCTTTTGATGGTATATCCAAGATATCATCGACAAGGAGTTTTTCTCCTGTGTTTTCTTCTAGTAATTTTGTAGTTTCAGAATTTACATTTAATTATTTAATTCACTGAACCATAATTTTTATATATGGTATAAGATAAGGTTCCAATTTTATTCTTTTGCCTGTGGACATACAATTTTCCCACTTCTTCTCTTTCTAACTTTGCTTATCCTATTTCCTTGTTATAAGGACCCTTGTTGTTTTAAGGATATTGGGGCCATTTGGCTAATCCAGGATAATCTGCTCATTTTAAGATTCATAATTTAATCATATACACAAAGTCCCTTTTTTCCATATACACAACACATTCACAAATAGACACTAAATATGTCTATAGGGACATTATTTAGACTAACATTCCCAACTAAATCAAAGATTCATATGCTGTATTTTACCATTTTTTCTATTACTATCTGCATATTAGAATTGATTTCTAGACAGTAACTTCTATGTATAGTAAATGTGTAACAAAAATAAATTAATATTCCTATCTCCATGGCTCTGTTGTTGGGGATAAATTCATACAAGATAAAAAATACAAAGAGAGATGTAAAGGTGGCAAAGATATTTGGTAACTTATCAGACTATAGTGTCACATTTTTTATTTTAAAAATATATATGTGTGTATATATAAAGCACAGATTATAGCTTATATAACTATTTTGAGATTACAAAACATTTTATGTTTCTGAAGAGAAACATTATGGTACAGGGAGAAGAAATAGATTTGAAAGTAGAGAAACTTGGGTTGAAATTCTGGCTGTGCCCAAATATGTGTGTCAGATAACTCTGACCCTTTTTATCTGTCTATATATCTAACCATCTAGTTCTGTGTTATGTATGTGTATATATATGTATATATTTATATGAGGAATAATAATACCTACTTCATAAATCAACCATAAATACCAGAGGAAATAGAAAATGTTTATGATAATAATTATTTATCTCTAGATAAATAACTTAAGAAATGGCATTTTTATTTTTCTCCTGCCATTCATACCATTTACTTGGTGAGACTAGTCACTTTTATATAGACTTAAACAAAAGACATACACTGTCCAGCTTGTCTTCAGATATTGACTGATAGTAGATGTAAAATATCCTACATTTTTTATAAAGGATGTTCATTTTGAGTTCGCTATAGAGACAGGAAGAACATCTCCGAGTAAGCAAAGATCCCAGCCCCACCCTTTCTCGTGACCTGGAGCAGCTCCTAATAAAATAGGTGTAGTTGCTTCCATTCTAGTTGGCAGGAAGGAAGATGTTCTAGTTTGGTAAACTTCTGCTCCACTTCTGCTTCCTGCTTCCTCATCTAATATCTTGTCAACTATTGTTCTATTCCACATTAGTTCTCAGAGACTACCCCATGGGAATTTGTGACAGGAGAAGAATAATGATTCCACTCATGGAAATTATTTTACCCACAAGTTATTGGAATCCCAGTCAATGTATTCTTAAAAACATAAAAAGTTATCACTCTTGAAATCAGGAAAAGTGTGTTCTAGTCCCTTTGCTACCAACTAGGTTGCATATCTGCATAGATTTTTCTTTGAAATACTTACCATTTTCCCTAGTTCTTTTCTAGATCTTAGAAATCAAGGAGGCATAAAGTCAAAGGCATCTTTCCTCTTAGAAACTCAGATTCTCCATTTTCAGAGAAACGCAATTTAAAGAAAAAAAAAATCAGTAACTCACCTCCTTTCTGAGGCCTCTGTTTTGGCCCTTCAGTTCTTTGTCTCCACGGCTTGCTGTGATATTATCTGTCTCTCTGCAAGACACCAAATAAGAGAGCTGTCAGTATGACATGCACTGAAAAAGACTAGTTTATTCCTGAACCAGGGCTCCTCCTAGGTCTATTCAAAAATGTTTTATTCTCCCCCAGTGACTTCATGCTATTATTCTTTGTTTGTTCAGATAAATAGAAAAGAGCTGGGGAAAAAAGGGAGTCAGTGGGAAAAGGCAACAATCTAAACATTGGTATAAGTTCACTGGATAAATAAGAAACTGATATTCTCACAATTGGAAAGTCTACATTTGTTAAGTTTCTGCACTTGTACTTGGACCTGGACCTTTGGGATTCATAAGTTAGTTTTACTGTTTTTTTTTTTTTTCCTGTCCTCATAGATTTAATAAGATGGACAATACTTTCATGGCATGTAGGCAAATGTTTATTAAACAGTGAACAAACATAGATATGATTATTAGCTACAAAAATTTTGCGAATAGAAGGTAAATTTGGAGGGAGTGTTACATGCCTAAAGTGCCCTGGTTTCACAAAGACCACACTGTGATGTTCTCCTGTTCAGTTGCACTGCAGTGCTCTTTATCTCCTAATACCAATGCCTGCAAAGGCAGGCGCCATCTTTGTTCTGGACGTCCACTCATCCTCAACTGATGTTCCCCTGGCCTCCTGGGAGCATGGCTCAAGTCTCAGTCTTGGTTGGAGGCTTCTGTTTCCTGTTGGTGGGAGTCCTAACTTGGCCAACACTTTCACTTCTCCTTCTTCTATCTTCCTCCTGACTCCAATATATTCTTCTTTCTCTTTGGTTTATTTGGAAATCTAATGTTCAACGTGCAAAACCCCAACATTTTGTGTCCAGAGTACAGCCCCCTTTTTCTTCTTTAAGCACGAAGCAGAGTGATTAAAACAACAAAAAAAAAAAAAAAAAAAAAACTTAAGACAATTGCAAGCATTGTTCCAGAAAACAACATGCCATTTTTTATTTTCTTATGTGATTTACCCTCCCATTCCCAACAATGTTGAGATGCAGAACTGGCATCTGACTTTCTTTTGTCCTCATTAAGCCCGTCTCTTACTACTCACATAAATATTTGTAAGTCTGAATTGAACATAGATATGAAAATAAGCAGAAGGGCAAGGTCTTTAGTGGATGAATTACTAAATTAGAAACAATAGGTAGGAGAGTATTTCTCCCTTAATCCAAGCTAGCTTTAAAACAGTAAGAATTTGATGTACAGCCTTTCAAAAATAGTGGAAAGATATTATAAATTCTGACTTCCATTTCTTTTTCTTGAGTATCCAGCAAATTCTTTGCTCTGTGGAATAGCTAAAACACTTATCTTGGCTAGACATTTGTTTTCTAGATTAGCAATAACTAGCAGTCTTTATATTCTTCCTAGCATAGTTTCTTAAAACATGGTCCAAGAATCACCTGAAACAGTGCTACTTGGGATGTTAATTAAACATACAGATTACTAGACTCTGGATAAAAATCTTGAGACGGGTTTGTCTGATCCTTGTATACAAGCACGAGAAGCCTTGTTCTATCTTTTAGCTCAATGTTTTATCGTATCATGTATCATGTAGGGAAAGCACTGGGTTGGAAATAGATTTTTTAACTGTCTGCTGAAGTCCGTGGACGAGTCATCACTCTTGATAGCAGAGTGATGATGGTCTGACTGTCTTAGTTTGTTCTGTTGGAATCAATTTTGGCTTCTGGTCTGAGATGCGGTCTAAATGCCAGGTAAACAGATACCAAAACAATATCCATTGTCAGTGCTGGATGATGTGGAAAGGGTGGACACATCAAAATTAAGTTCAAGTCTCAGACTTGTCACAATTAGCTGTATAAATTACTTTAACTTCCTGAGTCTCATTTTCCTTAACTGTGTGGATATAATAAATTTATCTCATATTCTGGAGAATATTTACCACAATGCCTGACTCCTTAGAGAGGCACAAAAAATAGTATTAATAGTTTATTTCATTATACATATGCCTCAATATTATGCCAAAATACTAAGAATTCTATATTCTAAATAACCTGGCTCACTTACTCCCCACTCAAAGAAAAAAAAAAATGTGTGTTAGGAATCGATCACGTATTTTGGATGCTTGGAATAGAATGATGTTCTTATCTAGACTTCACATTGAATAACTCTTCCCCATTAAATGTTTAGCAAAAAATAGAATTGTAGAACCAACTAAATTCGGGGAATTGTTCATTATACCGCTTTCTTGGAAGTTGATAATACCCATTTAACTGGAAAGAAAGTTATGAGAAATATAAAGTAGGGTAAGATTTTAATTTTATTTAAATCCACATTTCCCTAAATATAGTTGATCATGGAATCTTTTTGTTTTCAATTTAATAACATTTCAGGGACTTAATATTCTGCAGAATGCAATTTAGTAAATGCTAGTTACTAAGTTCCTTGGGGAAAACTTACCCAATCTACATTCCTCCAGCTACTTTCAGGCCCTTCTTTAAAAGCTAATTAAAACAGTCATTTGAGCCATTCTTTAAAGTCAAATAGTAAAGAAATCCTTCTTTCTCTCCCATTACAGTGTCATGATCTTGGCTCAATTTCTAGTGATATAACCCCAAGAGAAAAACATCAGCCTTCAAATTGGCTCATCACAGGTGATGATACCTGGTTATTATCGAAAATCACAACATCAACATATAATTTTGTTTTTTTCTGAACCCCTGCAAGAATGTGAAAGTCTCGTTTCCAATATATAACCTGCACTCTTAAGTCTGTGGTAATTGTTCCTTGCTTGACAAAAAATTTCTAAAGCAAGGGCACCCAGGGAAGAAAGCATTATGAGAACAGTCAGATTAGATTTGTGAAGACAATTAAGCTCAATTCTTTATGGCTTCTTCTTATTCTTAACTTTGAAATATTTCTTGCAGTTGAGTCATTTGGGCTCCTGGTTGCATTGCTGGGGGGAAAAAAAGAGATATTTATTAAATAAACAAACAAGAACAAAGTAATAAATCTAGGTCTTTTCATACTATGTGAAAATAAATTGAGTGGCTATAAAAGTTTGCATTGCTGTGTTTGGCTTTTTATAGAAAGTATCTTTAGAATTTCCTTTCCTGCAAACATGTCTTTACCTAGTGCTGTCAAATTTTAATTATCCCCAGAGGATAGGTTACAGGTGATTAAATCAACTCTTTCCAACAAAGAATGCTTTAAAAACACTTTTGAGAGCTTTCTGGTTGGGCTCTCCTGACCTTTGAGAAAAGCATTTTGCAATTGAAATCATTTGTGTTTTTGTTAGAGGTTTCTCTGGAAGAGAGATGAATTAACATCTGCCACCATAAAGTCTGGGTTCAGGTAAACTAAGAACACTTAGTCATTTGCTTTTCTGTTTATATTAGGAGCTTCTTGAACTGGGGATGTGATTTCATTGTCTCCCAGTTTCATCAGTGGAGCTATAGGAGTGAAAGTGCATAGTTTATGTTGCTATCTTCAAGAATGATTCACATTCAACTTAGAAATTAGGGGAAAAAAATCCTTTTATCAAAATTCAGCAGCTAACCTTATGCTTATAAGAAACACAGGGACGATGTTCATGCTATTCCATATGTTTTAGCATTTTCCTCTGCACAAGAAACTTTTAAATGGCTTGGAATATCTGTGAGTTGACTCTCTTCCCAACTTCCATTGCTGGTCTCCTTACTATCCTTTGTGGAAGGACTAATTCTCTGGCCAACCCCAACATATGAATTCTTGTAATGGGAAGCTCTAAAGTTTAGGTCACTTTTTTTTTGCCTGTCACCACTGCTCATATGAAACTTGGCACAGAGCAGATTCTAAGTGAATGCTTACTAATTAAAATGTTTCGGGGAAATGGGGAAACCTCTGGATTTGAAGTTGGGATAATTTCCATTTTTCCCACTAAGTTTCTGTGCAAATATGTCTAGACTTCAATTTGCTTTTTTTGTAAAATAAGACATTTTATTTAAATTTTGATAAAACATAATAAGCTCCCCTTATTAACAAATTATGCAAATAATATTGAAAGGCAAATTTTCCTTGTTTAGTCATCATTTATTTATCAAGCTTGTTTGATGGGCCAGAAAAGATAAACGAGACCATCCTTACCCTAAAGAAGCACACATTGGGAATATAATTCTATAAATAGGAACTTTATTTTTTCAGCGTTATGCTTTACTTCAAAGTGTTTCACACATTTTGAAGGTTTTTTTGTGGCTATTATCTTTCATGATGCTGCCTAAAATCTTTAAATGTACATATTTTTATCTAATTATACAATAATTTATGCTGATTGAAAGAAATTAGGTGAATGCAAAAAGGTGCAAAAAAGAAAATAATGCTATCCATGATCTCACTATTCAGAAAATAATGACCTATTGAATTTTGCAAATCTCCTACTGCTATTTGACTATGTATATGCATGTATGATTAATGTGTGTGTTGGTGTAAGAGGGAGTTAATGTACTGCTACGTTATGATCACAGTGTCACAGGAAAGTAATTCCCAATGCTGGGAATCACTGGAAGTCCAAGTGGGTCCTTGGCTTCCCGCAAGAAAGAATTTAGGGGTGAGTCAACAGTGTAAAATGAAAGCAAGTTTTATTCAGGAAGTACAGAAGATCTACTTCACAGACAGAACAGAGTCTAGTCCTCCCTGTTGAGAACAGTCCCTGTGTGTTTTATTATTGTTATTATTTCTTTTTTTAAGCAATGGCTTAATCATAAGCTAAGCAGGAGAGAAATAGTCACATTCCTTCTAAGAAAAGGGTTGGGGGCGGTGAGCTCCTAGAACCCAGACCCTCCCCTTTCTCTACTTTATAAGGTCCATCCTGGAACTGTCATGGTGCCATGGGAGCTTCTTTTAGCATGCTAATGTGTTATAATTAAAGCATAATGAGTTGCAAGGTCAAGTAATGACCGATTTCTTTGCCATCTTGGTTTCAACTGGTCTTAACTTGTTCTGTCACCACATCCTGTTTTTGATGAGTGTGGTTAGAGGCTTTTTGACTATGTGTAAAGCATTACCTGCTAGGTCCCCATCTTAATATATATACACATGTATGTTCTAGTTTTGTAATTTTCATGTTATTTTCCTATGATATTAAATGTACTTTAATCTGTAATAATTTTATTGGTAGCAGAATATTTGACCATGCAAATGCACCATGATTTAAATTCCATATGTATATATGTCTTTAAATTTTAGTATATCATACAATATACTAAATAATATAGAAGATATATATTATTTCTAAAATGATCATAATATGTTCATAAAGTAATTTGCTTAGTATATGTAAGCATTTAGAAGACAAATTCTAAAGTGCTATTTGCTTTTTTAAACAAATATTTTTGAAATATTATTTCTCTGTCTCTCTCTTTCAATGTTACAGTTTCCACCTTTTATGTCTGGGAACTTCTCTCCAGCTTTTTTTCTCTTGAATCATTTGAGCAAAAAAGGTTAGTCCAAGCCAATAGATGAGGCTTGGATTCTCCCTTTTCCTCCCCATTGTTATCTGCCAAGATGCTATTAGAATACCAATCTCAGGCATTAGGTTAGACAGGACTTCTTTCATAGGCTAAAACCTCAGTATATTTCAAATGTCTTTCAATAATATAATATATGATCCTGAGAATGTCTCCTTAAGTATGTGGAGGAAAATGCACTGCTGGATAACTAAAAATAGTCTAAAATTTGTCTCCTGATAGAAGCAACACAGGGTAGAATAGAATGAAACATAATCACGAGATTGCTCGTGAAAAATAGATCTGGACATTAGTTAAAGCAGTGAGAATAGATTGTATTCAGTAACTAGGGACAGTCGGGAAAGAGCTCCATTCCAATTTGAGCACAGGTAACTGGGCACTTTAAAGGGAGGATGAGGGAATATTGATGGGAAGAAAATGGGGCACAAATGCACACAGCAGCAAAGAGGAACAAACTGTTGATAAACACAACACACAAATGCATCTCCAATGCATTATGCCAAGTAAAAGAAGCCAGATTAAAAATATTACATATTATATGATTCCAATTTTATTACATTCTGGAAAAGATAAAATTACAGTGATGGAGAATAGATCACTGATTGTCTGGGTTAGAAGTTGGGGGAGTATTCGATGACTGTGGAGTAGCACAAGTGAAATTTTGGGGGTTATGGAATTGTTCTGTATTCTGTTTGTGGGAATGGTGACACAAATGCATATATATGTATGTATGTTTGAATTCACACAATCATAAACCAAATGAAAAAGCAGTGATTTTTACCATATGTTAATATAAAATTATATTATTATATGTCAAGAAAGACAATATGTAAATATGTGTGCATATATACATACATATAGATGTGCACATATATATGTGTATAAAGGTATATATGTATGTGAGTATATATACAATATACAGAGAAAGTGAGAGAGGCAACAATTTTAAAATTTAGTAGTGCAACATGTTAACAACATTTACTTAATCATTCCTTTGTTTATTAATTCACCTTTCCTGCCTCCATTCAGCAATATTTCCTGGGTCCTACCTCTACCACAGATTAAGTTACTTTAAACTTTCTATTAACCTCCCTTAGGATGAGTGAAGATTAAAATAAATTTCATCCATAAATGAAGAGGAGTTTTGCTACTAATTGAGCCAATTTTCTACCAATGAATTGAAGGAATAAAAAGAGATCATTTAGTCATTTCCTTTTTCCCTTATTTCCCTCAGTTTCACATGGTTGCAATGGCACAATTCATTCCCCACCCTGCCACCCCCATCTCTTCTTTCTTGGCTGTTGGGTCTAGCTTCTGACTTTGAAGAGACTGCATATTGCAACACATGACACTATAAACCCCAAGACCCTGAGACAAATATGTTTTACTCTGTATCTTTCTGTAATATTTTCTTATAATTTGTATAAGTCACTTATAAAATCAGTATGATAAGATAATGAAGTTCATATTTTAAAGACGGGGGAGAAACCTTTTTCTAAACATGCTTACTGGAATACAAAACTAGAGTCTGTAGCCAATGTCCTTTAAAATGGATAAGATGTACTCTGCTATTATTCTCTGTACACATATTATCCTAAAGTATTCTTAAGGTGGAAGGTTGAATAATTGAGGTGCTAAATAAAAATGAAAAATTCTTAGCTCTTCTAAGATGAATGCCATTTAAACATATTTTCAATATATGAATATTTATATTTCCGTAACATCTAGTGTAGTATAAGACACAAAATATTCCTAGACAAAATTTGCTTTTATTATTAAGGATTGAATTTACTTATAAGTAAAAGAGTCATATAAAAATATTTTAAACTTAGTAAATAGTTTATTCTATTCTCACATAGTGCATAGAGGCAGGTAGTCCAAAGACAGAATGGGAAATCTGCATGGAACCAAGATCCTTCCAGCTTGTTTTCCCTTCATGCCTGGATTATGTTTCTAATATGAATTCATATTTCAATGTGGCTGATCCATTTCTAGCCATCATGTTCACAATCCAACTCAGAAGAAAAGAAAACACACCAAAAAAGGAGCAAGATGAGTAGTAATATTTTTAAAGTTAAAGTTACAAAAATCTTCCACCAAACATTTTTGCTTGAATGTCCCTCATTGGAAGTTACTGATGTAGTGACATCTAGCTGAAAAATGGGTCAGTGGTTATATTGTGATAAAAACTGGAGACCTATTTGGGAATGATTTATATTCTCTGCCGCACTTGTTACGTGGTACTGTTGGCCATGGTTCCTCTTCTATATGTCAGTAATTTTTTAGAGGTAGTAGAATTGCTATGATTGGCTAATTAGCTAGATAATCATATGTACTTTGACATTGTAGATAAAATTATTTGAAACTAATGATATCCAGTAAAAACTGCTTATCTCATGGAGAAAAGACAAATTTATGCAAATAAAGTATAGAAATACTTAGTAATGGATTTTTTTATTTTGTTTCATACACACACACACACACACACACACACACACAAATCTTGCACCCTTTTTATGTAAAATTATACCAACAATATAATAGTATATAATAAAATGTTCCTACGTACACAAAAGTGGTGGGATCATAATGGAATTTTTTCTGCTTCTGAGAATAGAAGGAATATTATATTTTAGGAGAGATCAGAGACAGTACTCTTCGTTTCATATATTTATCAAGAGGAAAAGCTATGCTAATTTTCTTCATAGTTCAAAAGAAGAAAATCACAAAGTCATTGATACAGCTCAACTAAGTAGGCTGGAAAGGTCAAATTCCAAAGTTGCTAATGTTTCAGAAACACCATTTAGATTGAGAAAGACCCAGGTATTCATGGCTAGACATTCCCAAATTATAGTGGGCATTTACTCAAGTAGCTGGAACTAAGTATTTTCCAGGGAAAGTGTTATGTGAAAAATGACAATAGTTGGGAAGTATACCTTCCTATATAATTCCCTGAGGATATGAAAAATCAATGGTAAATGATACACATGACACATGACAGCTGAACATATGTGGCAACTAGTAGTATTAAAAACTACGTTCCCTCATCATTTAAAATTTCCACTCTCTCCTTTTAAAATCTTCCATCCCCTCTCAATCACTCAGTTCGTAACTCAATAAACAAAATTTGTGCTCATTTATTTCAATGGAAAAAAATAGATTCATTTTCAGCTCAGAAAGTCACTTTGGACTCCTGTAAGAACATCCTATTTTTTTCTCAAAAGGTTGTGACAAATCATCTTGAAAATTTTTTTTTTTTTTAAAGCACACTTATAGTGATTTGGAGTTGAATCCAAAATGATTTACATGTAAGCAAACTGACCTTTTTGGCATGTTACTTGACTGCAACAAAATGCTGATTTGTCTTTGAAACAGAAAATAAAAAGGTTATTCATAAAACTAAGTGTGAATTTATGTCCATTGTGCCTGAAATAATTGACTTAAAGTAAGAGCTAAAAATATATTGGCTTCTGTTTTCCTACTGAATTATAAAGTGATTAGGTAAGGGAAACTTATCTTCAATCTCTCTAAACCTTGAATTTTCCATTGAAGATAATAAATATAAAGTCATTCATAAATTCATTCCACAAATGTTTATCAAGTACCACTTATGTGTCAGGAAGTGTATGAGGCATTGTGAATGATTTTTTTCTTAAAGAGAATGGGAAAATTAATGAATATTATAATAAAAGTCATGTCACACAGGTTTTAGTTTTGACTAAGACAGGTCTTATTGCTGTGATTTCAAAATGCAAACTTTGCTTCTCTGTTTACCTGTCCTGCTTACTAGAGTAGTAGGGGAAACTAAAAAGATATATTAAGTTAATTTGAATGCTGATATTACATTGTTAGAATAACATTTATTAAATAATTAAATTCGCATCTATTTCTTGGTCCAGTAAATTAATTTGCAAATGTGTTCCTAGATCAGGTAAATTTCACTGACTAGGATTTTTTAGAGGTCATTATCTTTTCAGAAGCATATGTGCATTTTTTAGAGTAGGAGACTAGGAGACAGGGCTGAGACAATACAGGTATAGGTGTTAAAATAAATAAGTCTTAAGCAGAAGCTAACTAGAGGAACTGATAGCTGGAGGCAAGAACCAGCTTCAGCTGGCTTGTCAGCTAGCTCTCCCACCTTACATAAACTTTGGCTACTTATAATATTATTTACATGTGGTTTTAAAATTTCTCCACCCTTGAAATCACCATGACAGTTCTGAGACAACCATATAAAGAATGAAAATGGGAGGGAACACAACTCTAGGAATTACTACCCATTTTCTAGGAAAAGCCAACCCCTTGACCTTGAATCTTCCTCTCCTCAATTAATAAGATTACAGAAGTTCTAAAACCACTTCCTCCCAATGTAGCTACTCTCTTTTAAGCCTGCTTGCTCTCTTCCCATACAGCATACTTTCACTTTCAATAAAGCTTTCACTTCCTTGGCTTACATGGAGCAGCCTGAAATCCTCTTCCATGAGGAACACCAAGAACTTGGAAAAACCTCCACTTGGAGGCCGGTAACACATTTAACTCACAAAGTACATTTTTATCACAAGGAATCAGCACACATGACATCTTGTTTCAGTAATTTTTAATTTATCACAGTATGAGTGATTAACCTCCTTCCAAACCTTCAACTTCCACATATTATGATGATCAAATATTTGATCAAAAAAGAAGGGTTTACTCCTGAGGTTATATTATTTATACTGTACACTCATTTGGGCAGGAAGCAATAATATCCTCACTATGAATCTAAACTTCTTGAAATCACCAAGTTCTTCTGATAATCACATCAGTGTACTCTGAAACTATGCAAGGTGATCTGCTAGTAAATTATATAGACATCTATTCTTTTTTCATTTTTGGGGCAGTTAATTTATGTTTACTATAAACATAAATCTTTCAAATATGTAATGACTTTTTGTCCAAGGGTATATGGAATATTTACTGCCCCAGTAAAAACCTGTTTGTCTTTTCTTCTAGTGTCATAACTGAGCCAGCAGGTTAATAACTGAAGCTGACCAGTCAGCATGCAAAGAGTTTGATACTGCCATAAGGTTTGTCAAGCAGGAAGGCCATTCCAACATATTGGCGTTCCAGGAGACAGAAGAACCATGTCTCCTCTTGCATGTCAACAGATTGTATCAAGGAAGACAAAAATGTTTCTAAAGGCTACTCAGAGGAAAGACCTATCAAAACGTGAGTGATTCCCTACTACCTTCATAAAGGCAGTGTATATTGAGAGACATGCTATGGTTGGAGAAATGAACACCAGACATTAGAGAAAAACAACACCAAAAAAAGAATAAATACAACAATATAAGCTGGTCATGGTGGTCCAAGGCATATTTTGATATGGCAAGAGGCATGATAAGAGCTTCCAAGCATCAGGACTCAGAAGATGATTTTAGGAGGAAAATGCATGCCAGTAGTCAAGCAGGTGTCAGCCGCAGCTCTGAGATCTGCCCAAACAAGGAAGTTATTGGAATGACTGGAAAGTGGGACAAATCAATCATTCAACTCATGAGAAGGAGGAGTTGCCATGGGAACTGTTCCTTCAATTCTCTTAAGAATAAGGACAGGGTCCCTGAAACAGAAAGAGACAAGGGATATCAGATAGCTTTTTGATTGATTGCCTTCCCAGAACTTATTCATGAAATCCTTACCCCTGCCACCCTCCATTCAGATAGTTGCATCAGTGGGATGCTAGGGGCTTTTATTAAAAGATAATTCTAGTCCTACAACCTCAGTTAATTGAACTAAATTTAGGGACCTAATGCAAGCTGGCCCAGTCAGAATCTTTTCATTGGAAATTTGGCAATTGGATCTGGGGGAGATTATTTTCTGTCTTCAAGGGGCTGGATATTTAATACACAAGCTGGGGACCATGTGTGGGCATACATTTTTCCATAGGAAACAAAGAAGCAGAGAAAAGTCAGCCTGGACTGTAAAAAATAAAACAGTCATGCAGCATGCAAGGAGGGATGACAGTGGAGAAAGGTTCCTCGTGGCACCGGAATTCCTGATTCTGGTTTACTTTGTGACACAAAAGTTTGTACTCCATGGAATATCATCATGGATTGTTATAATACATTTTACTCCATATTTTAACTTAAGATAAATCTATAAGTTTTGGAAAATGAGTTTTACCTAATATGAGAGAGAAAGAAGAACTAGGATAGATCTCGATGCATCAGGCTGTCAATTGCAGTTAGGATGGGGATTGCTGCTCAATATACCCAGTGGCTAAATTGGGGTTGGTGATAAACACTGATTCAAAACACATGTGTGCTTGGGACACCTAAAATCCAGATCCTAATTCTGGATCCAGGGCTTAATTAAAAGGCTTGAGTATCTAAAATTCTTTCCATTTTAGAACTAAGATAGAAACTGAAACTCCAAGTAAGGGCACAAACCAGCCAAGCAATGAGGTAGGGAGGCTTATAAATCACCTGTCAACGAGACTAGCATGCAACTTGTATCCAGATCTATAATGTCCTAATTATTCTCTACATTAAGGGAGAGATAATTTATACTTGATGGGTTTATATGACATGTTGGGTTCATATAATTTACCACACAAAGGCCTACTTCATTTAATAATAAAATTATATACTATCTCCATGAGATCAATTGTTTTTAATATTTGACTTTCACATACAAGTGAGAACATGTGAGATTTCTCTGTTGGTGCTTGGCTTATTTTACTTAACATAATATTCTTCAGTTTCATCCATATTGTTGCAAATGACAGGATAACAAAATGACTATAATCAACAATAAGTTAGGGTATACTTTAAAATAAATAAAAGAATGGAAATGGAATGTTCCTAACCCAAAAATGATAAATGCCTGAGGTGATGGATACCCCAATTACCTTGATTTGATTCATTCACATTGTATGCCTGTATTAAAAGATCACGTGTACCCTACAGATATATACTACTATTATGTACCCATAATTAAAAATTAAAAAATTATACATGATCATTTTACTTATGGACATGAAGAATCAGGGCTCAGAATTTGCTATAATTCTGTGATTTTATATTCCATATATAAGCCTTTATCTGCATTTTGACATTTACCAATAGCAAGCATTTATTCAGTACCTTCTATATTTTAGCACTATAGCAAATACCTTATCTGTAATATCAAATACCATTATAATCATCCTGAGGCCAATTAAGTGTGTGTTATATGTGACAGAGCTAAATTTTAGACTCAGAACTATTTGTCTCTAAAGCATACCACATTAGATTACTTTGATTTTCTTAAATTAAGCATGTTTGCATATTTGGCCCTTCTCTAGACACTAGAGGGAGAAAATCTTCTATTTTTAAGAAGGTTAACATGTCTTCAAAGTGACCAGATATTGGAGAATCAACTAAAATCCAATTATATAATACTTATAAACACAAGCTGGAGTTTGCTGTGGAATACATACCAGTGCTCTCAGAAGATACTATAATAGAATAGTTCTCAATAAAGTGAGGTTTCTTGAAGAGACTTTTCTTGTTGACCTTAAAATGGAATAGGCATTTTTATTGGTAGCTTTGTTTGCAATTATTCAAGAGTGGAGGTTTAGGACCTGCATTCATTCACTAGGGCTTCTTTAACAAAGTACCACAAACAGGGTGGCTCAGACAGCAGAAATATATTGTCTCACACTTCTGGGGCCTAGATATCCAAGATTCAAGTATCTACAGGGTTGGCTCCTTCTGAGAATATGAAAGCACCTGTTCCGTGCTTTTGGCTAGCTTTTAGTGGTTTCCCAGCAATCTTTGGCCTAGATGCATCACTCCATTTTCTACCTTTATCTTCCTATGGCATTCTTCATGCATACGACTCTGTGTTCCACCTTCCCATTTTAATAAGGACACCGGTCATATTGCATTAGGACCCTCCCTATGGATCTCATCTTGACTAATCACATCTGCAGTGACTATTTTCAAATAATGTCACATTCTGAGGAAGTGGGGATTAGAATGTCAACATGTGAATTTCTTTGTGGTGGCACACAGTTTAATCCCTAAAGGGCATTTTTCTAGATGTCTTTTATTTCATCTCTCTACTTAGAACTCGGTTTCATATTTGAAGTTGCTCTTTGGGCTTACAGATATTAACTGTGTAAAAGCCAAATTTCACCATCCCAGTCCATCCCTTCTCTACCAATTTCCCATCTTCTGTCTTCTGCTATGTCTCTCCTTCCTCATCTCTAAGCCTCTGACTTGTCTTACAATGATGTCTCTGTAGTGAGAGAGCTTTTGCTGGTCCATTTGTACTCAGGAAAGAGGTTTTGCTGACAATATCACTTCCACCTGTTCTGGATGATTAAGTTTCTCTTAAATTCTGACCAGGCCATAAATCCAGCATTATTTTCAGGCAATTGCAAAACTGTTCTGTTCACATCTTTTGTCAAAGAATAAACCAATCAGTAAATTTTACTGGGAAGAGAGTCTGTCTCATAAATTTCTTTTACAAACATCATAAACAGTCATGCTAGGAAAGAACCAATTTTAATTCATTATTTTTATTCTATGTCACTCTTTTTGAAAACCATATTTAAAAGCCCTGTTCTGGCTGACTTCCGCATGTAATATAGAAATGTTTGGGACTGCTGATTCAGCACAGGTCCTATTAATATCTCCAGTGTTTTCTTCTCCTTTACACATTTCATTAAGAGTGAAACAGTTTTATATCTTTTCCCCAACAGTTGGAAGACCCAAACCACTTGCCATATACATGAAAACAAACAAACAATAGAAACTGATAAGAGGGAGGCTAGTAAATCCATTTAAGTTTAGGGTCAAAGTCAAACCTCCTTTACTATCACATCCCACAAATTCTTGTCTTCCCTAAGACCTGACTTCTAGAGTTTCCTTAACAATGTGGGGCTCTATACAATTCCCTATAACCTAGAGATTGATAGTTCTTATTTATCTTTGGTTTTTCGATTTTATCATTGATTCTAAAGTCATTTCCATTGTCCATTGGTCCCCTACACCTACTCTCCAATTAACCCATACACATACTTCATTCCAGATTAGTATTCAGCCAAGTGTTGCATAGATCTTTTAAAAAAGATAATTGTATGTATTTGAGATTAGAAAAAATAAAAAGTGAGGGTTATTCGGAACTAATAGGAAATTCTCTTTATAACCATATATGATAATTAAGAACACATTAGTTAAGTAGCTCTATTATTGCCTAAGTAAAACAAGCATATTTTATTTTTATAACTCCATAGAAATTTTAATAGGCATTTTATGTTAGGTTTCAGTTTCCAGGAGGGAAATGTCCTTAATCTATCTACTATATAGCAAATAATGTCTCAATTTATTTTGGTCATCTGAGAAATAAAAGTAATTTACCTCAAATCCCATTTATGTTTTTTTAATAAATATTCAAAATTGAATCTAGGCATATATTATGAATGTCTTCACATTGTCATTGTGGAGGTTTATTATTATTTGTGTTGGGAAATGGCAGGAGACCAGAAGAGAAAAAAATATCCCATTTACTCAGAAATGGCCTCTGTGAATTATTAAGCCTGTTAGAAACTTTTCTAGATAATCAGGCTTCCTCTCACCCTGTGTTTCTGAGCCAAAATTGAACTGAGTTTTGAAGAGTCACCCTGATGTAAACTATGGACTCTGAGTGATAATCATATGTCAGTGTAGGTTCATTGATTTTAAAAAATGTCCTACTCTGGAGGATGTACTACTACTGGTGGAGGATGTTGATAAGGGGAAGCTATGCCTGTGTGGGGATATGGGACATGTGGAAAGTCTCTGTGCCTCCCACTCTATTTAGCTGTGAACACAAAACTGCTCTACAAAGTAAAACCTATTAACAAAATTAATGGGAACTAATTAGATATTTGCTACTATTACTCAAATAAAATATGAAAAATGTCACTGAAAAAATTAAATTGAGTTTTCAGTGAAAGAGTTTAGGTGACCAAGAGTATTAACCCACATCCTTTAGATGATTTATATTAGGACATGATGTATGAATTTTTAAAGTAAGTGTTTTTAACATCACAGATTATTGGGGGAAATTTAGGGAAAAGCCTTAGATTTTTTTTAATAGCAGGAAAAACGTACTTAGAGAAAATACTAATTTACAAAAGTATATAATTTGTTATAGAGAAAAGAATAGTGGATTGGGAATAGAAATCTTGGTTTTCATATACTTTCCTGTTACAGATGAGAAAAGCCAGGTTCATAGAAATCGGGCCAAAGTCCTAAAAAAGTTAAAGGTAGAACTATGATCAAAAGCCAAGGTTTCTGAGTCCTAGTCAGTTACTCATCCAACATGACCTTTGATATATTTGGTCACTTCCTGAGAATAACTATAATAATTCATTTAATATGACAAAGACAAATTAATCTTTAGATTTGATAATCTCTGAAACACCTTTGGGCTACTTTTCCATTATTTTGGATGATAGGGTTTGGCTTCTGTTTGGATGGCTGAATTATTTTATCAGATGGTCATTTAGCCACACCATTGGCATTCTCTCTTAAATATACTATCTCATTTCTTTCCATATGGATATACTGAGAATTTTCCAAATTTTTAAGTTCTGTTTCCCTTATGATTAAACATTCTGTTTTTAAATCATTTCTCTCTTCTCACATTTTGCTATAAGCATTCAAAAGAAGCTGGTGCTTACTTAAAATTTATGTTAAATTATAAAAAAAAAGAATGAAAGTAAAAGGGTAAGGATAGTAAATTTACTAGTTAGTGCCTTCCATATAATAGTAAATATGCAGACTATTTTCTTGTACTTTTTAAAAAATCTGTTTCATAGCAACACTGATTGGTTGCTTTATCCCCACCTTACCAGGATACTTATTGAAGCTATAACCTATATAGGCTGCAATTCCAAAAATTATATAGACTGAGGATCAAATAGTCATTTTCGAAAAACTAAGGATCTTTACTTACAGTTTTAAGCATTGGGAAATATTCCTTAATGTATTTATCTTGCAAACACCTTGAAAAATGCATTGTAATTGCATGGTTTGACTCTATTTGAACTCCAGAATAAGTTTTGAGAATTTCTTAGGGTGTTAAATTGTGATGGGCAAACAATATTAAAATTTTTAAAAACCAGTTTCAAATACAGTTTCACAAAAAGCAAATTTAGCTGTTAAGGAAACAAAAATCTATAAATACATTTGAAAGACATCTTGTTACCCATAACGGAATGTTTTGTTAGATTTTTACCTGCACCCTAGCTCACGTTCACTTTAGCAGATGCTGTATAAGCCTGTTAGGGACATAATCATCCTAATCACTTCATTTTTTAGTTAGGTTTCAAATGTTTGACTGTAACCATAATTATGTTTCCCCAAAATTTATCTTATTTATATAGGAATACAGATAATAAATTAAAATAATTGATCTATGATATTATATTAAGTGTAGTGACTGTAGATATTGCTCTTTCTCCACAAAAGTATCATGAATAATCCACTCAGTCTTTTCATAAATTTTTTGAGTGTCCCTTGTGCCTCACCCTATGATAACTAGCAGTAATAGAAGGAGGAAGGAAGCATGGACCCTTTTCTCAGGGAATTTGCAAACTATAGAAACTTATTAGGAAATGATTTATGATATATTGATACAAGAGATAGATGAAACTGTAAAATATTAACGGAGGAAATATTTTTGAATAAAGCCACTATTTACAAATTGTGGGTAGACTTAGGAAAATGATAAGGAATAGGGCTGTACCACTGGGTTACCTTGAGTAGAAAGCAGGGAGTTCTGCTACCCACCTGTATAAAAGAGAAAGGCAGAGAGGAGTTAAAGGGAACTGGAGAAGTAGCTGGACAGAAAGCCCCACGTGTTAGGAGATGTGGCCTTCAGCAGAAGGTCAGTGCAGAACTACAAAACCCATAATAAAGGGGCCAGGGGAACAAATATCCCAACAGCTCTCTCCCCTGACCTAAGAGTTACTGGTGGTACTGCCACTGATTAAAACCACCTGGAAGCCAGAGGTCAAGGGGATAACTAGTTATGATATAGTCCCACGAAGGGTGGAGATTGGTTGGAAGGGAATATGGGGTGCAGTAATTGCTACATACCCAGTAGAGTGGAGAAGAGAACACATTGAGAGGAAGGTGAGGTGTTTGATCTAAAAGTGCAGCTAAGTTGCAAGCTATGGAGCTGATGGAGCACTCTACCCTCCATCACTTTAACATTATTTCAGAACAACTTTCTACCCATCTTAATGTGTTTAGCAAAATTATTTTTTCCAAGTTAGATACATGAAAGTTGTATGGGACAAATATGATGAAACATGTGACTAGAGAACTTTGACTTCAGGGAATATTGGGAAATTTGTATCAGATAGCCAATAACATGCACTCTACTTCCATTTATTCATGGATATATATTTGTTAACAAACCCACAAGGCAGGTTCATTGTTGCTCACTGCACAGAAAGCCAATTACTGAGATAACCAGGATTGTTGTGGAAGAAAGGATTTATTTCAGGAGCTGTGCCTACTGGGAGGAGGAAGGTATAAGCTGACTCGAATCCACCTCCCCAATAAACAGGGTCAGGGATTTTTCTGGAGGTGAAACGAATAACCCGTGAGGGGAGTGAGCATCATTATGTATTTGGGGCGCAGTTCAGGGCATATAAGCACAGTGAGAAATCATGCTAGTACATACATCCCATTATCAAAAAGTGGCAGATAAGTCCCTCCCATGGTGGGATTTTAGTATTATAATGAGCGAGGGGTTAACATTGGTCATTAAGCTTTGTGCACAGACTCAGTGGATCCTTGGGCACAATCTGTAATGGGTTATCACTTATCTTGTCTTCTCTGGACAAATATGTGGTGTAAAGCTTTGCAGTTATCTCATGACTGCAAGGAGGCTCCCCCATTTCTGGGAAAGAAACTCAAAAGGGAATGCATCAGTGCAACAGAAAGTTACAAAGTTCTGGTCAGCAAATCTTACTGGCCTGGGAACTTGAAACATGAGAGAACTACCAAACAAAACAAAACAAAACAAAAAAACCTATAAAAAAATGTTTTTTGCTTATGACGCCAGTTACCCACTGTGTGTGTGTGTGTGTGTGTGGCATTCCTCTAGGCACGAAAGGGAAGAGAAAAGGCAATTTCTTTCCTCAAAAGACTATGAGTCCAGATGAAAAAGATGAGTAAATCAACTTGTGTATTATAATACACAAGTGCATTGATAAAAGCACAAATTGTTATGGGAAAAAGAGATGGGCTTAATATATTGCAAGTATATCATTTAATCTATACTACTTCCCTATGAAGGTGCTATTTTTATTACCATTTTAAAGATGAGTTGAATGAGACTTAGAGAAGTTAAGTAACTAACCCATTATCTGATAACAATTAGTGTCACAATCAGGTCAGACCTCAAAGTCCATGCTCAAATCCCTGTAATAAAAATACTTGCCTTTGTGTCAGACAAAAAAGATAGATAATTTGCTGATACTCAGAAAGCTGAAGTAACCTATGGCTAGGAATAGAGACAGTGTCATAGTTCTTTAACAGGCCATAATGTTTTCTCCATAATGTAGTTGACTGTGTTCTAATCCTGTGGTCAGTTATTGACATTTTCTGGAAAAAAACATTATGATGTCCAACCTCACTGAGGTTTCACTAAAGATGTGCATATGTTCCATCCTGCTGAAATAGTTTCATAGCCCACTGCCTTCCTGCTATGCTCAGTCCTCATATTAGAAGTTATTTATGTTCCTGGAACATCATATGTTATCCACTATCGCCATATGAATGTACATAATCCTCAGATCTTGGCTCTGTACATTCTAATCTTTCATGTACTACCATCCACTTCTACTAGAAAAAATAAAATCATGAATATAACTCTTCTTAAAGATCATTTTCTCCTATCAAGTATGCATGAGTACTTCACAGCTGAGTGGTGTGGGAAATATTAAGGCCACATTATGAAATAGAGTGAATAGAGCTTGGAAGATTGTCAATTTTCGGTGTATCTCTGTTTACTTGACCATGAGATCATATTCATGTTAGTCTTTAAAACCTTCTAAAATATTATAGTATAGAGCTGCTATGATATGGTTAAGAAAGATTCTGATAGAATGTATTTGACTTAATGCTACTTGACTTTTGTTTCAATCTTATAAAACAGAAGTAATTTTAGTCCTGTAGAAAAAGATTAAAATTAAAAGAGAAAAAGAAAGAAAAAGAAAAGAAAGAAAGGTAAACTTTATGCAGCACCTACTATGTGCCAGATGATACTGTTGTCATAGAATTATAAATTAGGAATGATTCAGAATAAAAGAAATACTCAGACTGTCGATTTATTCTGTATTATGTAAATAATTAATCCAGTTTCTTTTTCACCATGCTCTATGGGTAAGCCCTCAGAAAGAAACATATGATTCCAAAGAGAATATAAAGTTTCTTTATCTTGGAATACCCATCTCCTTTTAATGTACACTTTCTTATCATATTTCCTAGAATTGCTCTTATTTTCATATGTGAGAACTCCACAAGATTATAGTATTCTGACTGCCTTCTTTTCTATACTAGATGTTCAGTGCGAGTGTCTGCAAGAAACATTACTGATAGCTTTAAAAACCATTGCAATTTGATATTAAGCCCAATGATTTTATTGATTGGTTTTTAAAATTACTTTATTTCAAATATGATTTTTATTTTTTTTAAGTGTACAATTAAATGATTTTCAGCGGATTTACCGAGGTGTACAGTTAATCACATGAATCAGTTTTTGAGGAATTCCTTTCCCCTACTGAGACCCCTAATTCCACTCCCCAGCTACTTTTCAAGCATTTCATCATTAAGCATGGTTAGTTATAGGCTTTTCCTAAATG
>CAUYRT010047586.1:0-12622 GCA_963574885.1 Lepilemur ruficaudatus
ATGTCAGAGTTAGGTCAGCTGACTGGAGATCTGGCCAAGGTGGATGGCTACTGCTCATTCAATAACCCTCACATAGCCTTCCAAATAAGGACTCACTTGTCTTTTCAGGGTTGGGAACAGAACAGAGAAATTGTGGTTTTGTTTAGAGCTGTAGGAAGTCTCTAGTTTTCTCTGTTCTTTCAGTGTTTAGAAAAGAGTACTTATGAGAACTTATTGAGATGAGGTTAAATACCAAGAAGATAATTATCTCAATATTTTTTTGAGATTTACAATTACGGAAAATAGGATTTAAAAAATATAAAAATGGATGCAAGAGGTAGAGCTTCAAAGATTTTCTCCATGACAAACAGATGGTTTACTATACCATTATTAATTTTTTCTCTTTTTTTTATGCCAGTGAGGTGTAGTCTTTGTTTATTGATGGGTCTGTATAGATTGGAAACTTAACACATATATTCTAAAATAAGCATTAGGTAGCACTACTGGTATCACCAATGCTATTATGCAGGTGGCTGTAGAGCAATGAGTGGCTCTCAAGTAGAGGGAGGGGGAACCCTGTCTCCCGCCCCACACCTCCCAACAAAATACATATATAGGAGACATTTGGCAATAACTGGAGACATTTTTAGTCGTTACAAGTGGGGCAATGCTAATTATATCTAGAGGGTAGAAGCCAGAGATGCTGCTAAACATCCTGCAATGCACGGTCCCCACCATAAAGAACTTTCAGGCCCCAAATGTCAATGATGCCACACAGAATTGTGGTAAAGAATGAAGATTTTAGAATCTGACTGTTTTAAGGGCCCATCCCACCTAAGCCTCCAGTTCTATGACATTATACTCGTACAGGTTTGGACAATTAACCTCTCAAGCCATCATTTTTAACATCTAGAAAATGAAGATAATAATATCAAAACATCTGTTTTGTTAATTAAATTATATATAATTAACTTATGATTGAAAGCATTTAGTACAGTTCTTAGAACATAGTAAATATTCAATAATGCCACTTTTAAATTTAGTGCTTGGTTATGGCGCAAATAATTTTGTCCCTCGAAAATTCAAATATTTAAATTCTAACCCTCACAGTGATAGCACTAGGAGATGGGGCCTTTGGGAGAGGATTGGGTAATCTCATGAATGGGATTAGTGACCTTATAAAAGGGGTCCCAGAGAGATACTTCTCCCTTTTCACTGTGTGAGGACACAGCAAGAAAGCACCTTCTGTGAGCCAGAAAGTGGAACATCACCACACACAGAATCTGCCAATGCCTTGATCTTGGACTTCTCAGACTCCAGGGCAGTGAGAAATTATTTTCTGCTGTTTATAAGCTACTCAATTTATGGTATTTTATATATCAGTCTGAATGGACTAAGATCTTACGCTTCTAGATCATTTTGATATTTATGGTAGGATTCCTATAAATGGACAACTTGATATTACATTTCCTGAATAACTGTGTATAATATAAAAGTCAAAGAAATCAAAGTACCACCACTCTCCTACTAGTGATAACTGCGTGGATCCTGCAAATCATATTTGTCAGAATAAAAGAGGCTTCTTCTTGACCTGTTCTACCATGTGACAGATTTTGATCCTGTCTATTCTCTGTCACTGATAATAATCTGTAATCAACTTTGAGACTGATGGATAGTAAAATCAATCAGCAATAACGATAGGCTGAATATCTATATATAACCATAGAATTTTCTTGATCCTCAATATAGGCTATTATAATGGGCTTTAGTTTTTTCATAATCAAAATTAGATTTTCCTTCCTAACACTGGACTCAGAAATTATTGGCTTCCGAATTATTCCAATACACATCACTATTTGAAATACATAGGTCTTAGTTTTACTATAGTCGAGCCTGACTACCATACTATCTGGTTCTTGATTTCCATTCGCAAATTCTAAGAAAGGTGAATGTGTCTTTGTGTCTTTATCATTCTTTTGAGTACATTCATGAAATACAACTTTGGATTTCCAAGATGAGTTAAAAGACATAAAATGTAAAAGAACAGAAATGGCACAAATGCATGCACCAATATATCTGAGCCTCCCCAAGCAATCTCAAATGAATATATGCATTCTCTAAAATTACATATTCTCTGACTTCCTTATCCTCTGCTCCGTTGGTACAGCATTCCACTTAGCCAAGGGATGTTTTTGGCACTAAAATATCACAACTGTTGCCAGAGTCCTTTCTTATCTCCTAGGGCAGAACCTATAGGACACTTCTAAAGTAGCCTCCTTCAAACCCCCCTCCTGACCTCCTCCAGCTCTCTAGGTTGTGTTTATCTAACCTCTTTTGGAGATGAATTCTCTCACCTTGGCTAACTCAGGCAACTCCTCCCCCAGTGTGGTCTCTCTCTGGTTTTGCTGTTAACATAGGAGGTGATAGGCCTTGACTCAAAGTTTTATCACATACCTCAACCAAAACGTCATTAGTAGCACTCCCTTTTTCTGGTTATCAATAGATAATTAATCCTGACACAAAGGTAAGTAAAATTGCCCATTATTTGAAATCATGTGTGAAATGTTTGTTTTTAAACCACGCTTAGAAAGAAAGGTCTTCAACATTGTGTCCACAATGCGTATAAAGCACTCAATCTGTATTCGGGGTGGAGGCTTAAAGAGTAAAATGAAATCCTGGCCTTTGCTTTTGAAATCTAATGATTTGAATTAAGGCGATAGGAAATTTGTACCAATGCAAACTGAACACTCACGTTATATGGCTGGTTCCTGTGGTAATGATGAGAAGGTATTTCAAAACCGGGAGTTGTTATCACAAGCATTATGATACTGTAGAAAATCAACTATTCAAGAACCCAAAACATGAAGTCATACGCTCACTGGTGTCTGCGTGTTTGAGGTTTCCAGTGTTCAAGGACCAGAGATTAATCAGAGAAAGACTCACAGGGGAAGCTGGCCTTAGCAGAGGTGTTTTTACATGTTTGAGGTGAGAAAGTTCCCTGCTGAAGGGCCTCCGCCCTGGTTAGGCTAACGCTCTGCCCTCCAGGCATCCTGGTGCCTCCACCTGCCCTGTCTGGGTTAGTGGAATATGCAAAGCCTAAAATTAGGATCAGAGCCTCTTGGGATCTTGATGTAGACGGAGAAACAAGAAACTTCATGGTGTTCAAAGTCTAGAGTGTGGCTGATAGTAGAATAGACACTGAAGGAAGCTAATAGTCAAAAAGTGAAGAAATAGACTATTGAGAAAGTAACAATTAGGAATTTTTGCTATAATTTTATGAAGCTTTTTATATTTATACTATGCCTGATATGATCAAAATGTTTGAAGAAAGACTTCTAGATCTTGTGAGTTGAAATTATTTATGCTACCATTAAAAATATTTTCCAACTCACATGCTAAGATAAAAAGAGAAAGTAGTTTAGACAACCTGCAGCACAATTCACAATTGCAAAGATGTGGAATCAAACTAAGTGCCCATCAATTTAAGAGTGCATTAAAAAATGTGGTATATGTATACCATGGAATACTACTCATCCATAAAAAGGAATGAATTATTGTATTTTGCAGCAATTGGGGTGGAACTGGAGACCATTACCCTAAGTGAAATATTCCAGGAATGAGAAAAAAAAACACCATATGTAGTCTCTAATAATTTGGAACTAATTTATGGCCACACATGGGCACAAACAGAAGTAAAAAGTCATTGGAAATCCCAGGAAAGTGGGAGAAGGGAGGAGGGGAGGCATAAAAATCTACCAAATAGGTCAATTAACACTATTCGGGTGATGGGCACACTAACAGCCCTGATTTAAGCATTATAAAAGCTACCCATGTAACAAAAACATTTGTGCTCCCCTTAATATTTTGAAATAAAAATGTGTAAAAAATAAATAATATAGTAAGTTAGAAAATGATAAATACTATGGAATAATAGAAGCAGCAAAAGGCATTTGGTCCAAGGACTAAGAGGAGGGATTTCAAATGGATTGGTCCTGGTAGGACTTACAGAGGGGACCTTTGAGTGAAACTTAACACATGTTATGGACTACCAAATACATTTTAGTTGCTGGGGATACATAGTGAAGAAAATAGTCTAAGACTACATTGTTTATATTCTAGGGATATGGGATAGGAAATAATAATAAAGAGATATGTAATGTATCAGATGATGGGGATGTCAAGGGGACAGAGAGTGATCAGAATGAGGTGCTCTTTCTGATAATGTAGGCTGTGAAGCTTTTCCATAAGGTAGTTTTGAGCAACAGAACCTAATTCATATAATTCCTGAGCACAGGACCCAAATAAATTAGATGCTCCAGCAACTCATATGTGCTAATAATTCACTGGGGACAGCAATCCCAAGAATGGAAATTACACAAGGAAGGAGGGCAAGGGAATATGAAGGGTTGTTCCTGTTCCAGCTGTCACTTGTGATCAGGTGCTCTGGGGTGCTTTGTCTCCCAGGACCATCTTCTAAGCAGCTGGCATACTGTGACATCCCTGGGCTCACCACTGGGGGTGAAGGAGAAAACATTTACCTGCTCATCAAGCATCTGCCCTGTGGAAGTTGCACCCTACAGGTTGCTCATTTCCCAATACTTCTGGGCTGCTCTTGTGTAGGTACTAAGCTGGCCCCTAGGTATCCAAAGCCTTAGCTACACCGAGAAGCTCTGGGGTAGAAGGTGAGAGGTGGACACATGGAGCACAGGCACATGAAGCAACTCACTGTGGCCTGTGTCCATCTGAAGCTGAGAGGAAAACTTCCTGAGTTCATGACCTCAAAGATGGCTGAGTGGACTACGGGGCAAAGGTCACTAGGGACAGGTGAAGGTTAGAGTACCTGATGCAGTGCACAAGAGGAAAAGTGCTCTACAGATGTTGGCTAATTTACTGCAGATAACAATCCTATGCTATAATTACTATTTTCATCCCCATTTAACAGAGAATGAACCTGAATGAAGATCTTAAGTAACTTGCCTGGCGTCACATGCAAGATTCAAACACAAGCCTCTTGCCTCCAGAAACATGCTTCTCACCACGTGAGTGCCGAGCTCTTTCTATGACCACAATTGTTTTTAATTAATGGTGGAAAAATTCTCTTAAATAACTTAATAGTTTTTTCTACAACTCATGATCTCCAATTTGCCCCATTTATCACAGTATCAGTCAGTGTTGACTAAATTCCTAAGTAATGGTCTTTAATAGTCATGGAAAGAACCATTGTAAGTAAGGAGCGGAAGAGAGAAAAGGTATATAAACAAGAGTACCTGCAAGGGAAAGTTTTTTTTTTTTTTTAACTTTATATAATCTCTTAAAGGAAAGAAAGTTTTCACCTAAATACATTTTCTTATATCTGCTCCACCAGAGGAATAAAACTAAATTTAAAATTTTTGAACTGGCTTATCTTGACATAACCATTAAAATGATCTATTCTAACCTACGTGTTAAGGTAAAAGAAAAACACAGTATACAAGGTATTTGAATATCTATTGAATATTATGAACAATTTGAACTCTGCTTTGGGTGTTTCAGTTCCAAGCACCAGTTATCTGAGGCAAGAGAGACAGCACAGGCTTTACTTCAACACGTCAGTATGAAATTTTGCAGCCCTGGTAGAGAGGATGGAAGAACAATTGGCAATAAGCTCTGTTATCTTCTTCTCGGTCTCGGTTCTGTGTGGGGAATTTTGTCCATTGGATTGAACTCATTACAAAGCACTGAGAAATAAAACGTCTGTAATTTCACTTAGAAGGCCGTTTTAACATTTTAAATGCTTATTTAAAGCATTTAATTATTATTAAAGGCTGTTTTAACACTTCAAATGCATATATATATATATAGAGAGAGAGAGACAGACAGACAGACAGACAGAGAGACAGAGAGACAGAGAGAGTCAGAGATAGATAGATAGATAGAGATAGAGAGAGAGAGAGAGAGAGAGAGAGAGAGAGAGAGTACACGCACCCATACAAGCCATCATTCACAATTCTGTACAGAATTCAAGTTTCTCTCCCGATATTAGTCTAGTCTGAAGAGCCAGAAATTGCCAGCAGTTTTCTTCTCTTGAGATTGAGAAAGCATATTTTAAAAATGCTTTTGCAAAATGGAGAAGTGGATCAAGCAAAATAATTGCCAACAAGACTTTCCATTTTTCTTGATGAAACAACTCTGACAGTTCTGGTTAAACTTGTCTCTTTGATTTAGTCATGAAGTAGTTTATTCTCTTGTTTGGACTCAGCACTTTGTGCAAAGAGAAATCAGCACCTTTTCAAAAACAGCAAGAAAAGGGGTGGCTGCCATATTTTGGCCTCCATTTTTGTTGTTGATTAAATATGATGATGATTTTTTTCCCTACGCAAGAGCACCTAAATTCTGTTTCCCAAAGAAAACAGAGTGTGCATCTTTCTGTGCAATGTCATTTTTGGATCAAGGGACATTAGTAATGCTGTTTATTTCATCCAGAGGAACTAGAAGTAAAATTTTATCAAAAGGATTCTGATTTCTCATCCCATAGAACCAATGCCTGATCAGGGTAGACATGTGGCTGACAAGGGCAATTTTTAAAATAAATTTTAAAGGAAAAACTTTCCTGAAAGTCTACATTTACTGCTAATATCAAAGATGCTGGCCTTTTATCTGTCTAGCCACTTTAATGAAAAAGTTTGGTATCAAGAAAATACTGATTTTAGTTTATCAATCAGGATGTTTACACAGTAAAGTAATTTAAAAAATAGAATGGTACTTTGGGTAAATAAAAATTAGTTTACTTCTTTTTGTTCTTTTATTAATGAAACTATATAACAAAACTCAGTAGATAATAGTAGTATAATTGAAACTACATTAGAACCATAAAAGTATTGGAAGATTCATTCAGAAGTTCTAACCACTGAATTCATTATTATTTCATTGTTGATCATAAACAGTTTGTAAAGATTTTCAGACTTTGATTGTAGCAATTATTAATATCTTCTTATGAAAATATTGACATCAGTTACACTGGCCATATATCTTATAAGAGTTACCATATCTGGTTTATTTTGTTTAATAAATATCTCACGATGCTGTACTTCTTACTTCTTAAGACACTTTCTTCATATAACTTGTGATTATCTATCTTTAAACTTTCTCTTACAGCCTCCTAAAAGACCATCTATCCTCCACAACATTGCCAAGGTTGATTTATTTAGAAACATATTTGTTGATTTCAATGACAAAAATACTCTTCCCCTGCTTTTTTTTTTCTTCTTCCCAACCTTCTTACCCTTACCCTCTTCTGTAGAACATGCTATACTTCTCTGTGGTGTGTGGGTTATGTGAACTACTTGAGGCTGTCAGCAACTCATTCATTCACTCAACTCATAATTAACAAGCACACACTTTGTGCCAGGCACTCTGCTTCACGCTGAGTATGCAGCAGCAGTGAATGCAACAATCTCTGCACTATTGAGGGCTGGTGGATCTCCAACCTCAGTATGCACGTTGATCACTTGGAGCTCTTTACAAAAATGCAGATTCCTGAGATACACCAGCTCGAAGCTTGGAGTACGGCTCAGGAATATGCTTATTGCTAACAACTCTAGGCGATGCTGCTCATGTGGCTCACTTACCTGGTGTGAGAGACACTACAATAGACTTTATGCTCTATTAGGCAAAATAAATGACCCCCATTTTATTGAGTTTTATTACTTTAAATTTTTTAACTCCTTTATTCACAGAAAGTAGGTCAATATCTGGTACTTTATATGTACTTAATAAATGTTTTTGAATTTATGAATCTCTCATGGAATTTACAATCTGATGAAGAATGTATTAATAGCAGATTATAATGGTAATCATAACACTGCATGCCATGATTCAGAAATGAGGGTGCTGTCTTGTAAGAGGATATTTAACTATGTTTGTTTAATTAGAGAAGTCTTCAGGAAAAGGGACACTGAAACTACTATTCAAATTAGGGAAGTTGTCTCAGAACAAGAAACACTGAATATATAAATATGAGTCAATGTGCTTGGTGTGGAAGTGTGTCAGGCAATGGGAAACACCTGCTCAATAATTGGTGGCTAGGAAGAGCAGGGCCCACCGATAGGGAAAAGGTAAGGTGTCCAGCACATAATGTTACAATAAATGTATGTTGAATGAACAGATAAACCATATATTGTGGGACCATGTAGTAGATATCTCACACAATAGCTAGCAGATGGGAAGTGCTCAATAACTACTTATTAAATGAATGAAAATAATTTTCTCTTAGTAGCTATATTTTAAAAATGATTCCCATTTTTTAAAACAAAAAGAAAACTAAGCATAAAAAAGTAGCTTATATTTCTTCAGTTTTTACTAGTTTGCAACAGTCTGAAGTCCGTGTGTTCTGATTCATGTTTGAATGCCTTCAAGGCCCCAGTCATTTCTATAAAAGAATATTTATAATTTAAAAAAGACATTAATTCCTGACAACTTATTGATGTCATTTTTAAGGAGAAAGTAATTTTCATCATTATTGGTTCTTCATAAAATTTTATTTTAATTGTAATATTTTAATAGAAAAAGAGTTTTGAATCATTTTTATTAATTCACTAGTTGAAGTATATGGTTTAGTTGGCAGAATTTTTTGTTCCTTTTCACATACTACGAAGAACTCTCTAATAATTGCCTTCAGTCAAATGCAGTTATTGTAAAGCATGCAATTACTTTCTTTCCTAACTTACTTTCTGTGTTGCTGCCCATCAATGCAAAGCACTTACTTCCTCTAGTGGCTGATTATGTTGCCTACAAAAGAAGAATTTATTTTTCTTCTTGGTTATCTGATATTAACTAAGAAAAAATTATATATAGTCTTTTAACTGAAAGGATCCTTTTTTAACAATAGAATCTTTGGAAACTAGTAGAAGAGTCTATGGAAGTATAAAAGAGAAGCTATTAATGCTACTTTTAAAAGCAATATCAGATACTAGTGCCTACCATACGTGTGCTAAGTACGAGGTAAAGACTTTTCCAGTTCTACACAGTCCTTGATACATGCCAGGAATATATAATTCTTGATACAAGGTAGGAATATATAATTCACCCCCTGAGTTAAAGGTTTGTATAGAGTTGAGTTTCAAAACATTTATGCAAATTGTATCTGTTAAGGGGGCAATCATTTTACCAGATTCAATCACAATAATTAACACAATATGGTGCTAAGACACAAATGAGAAATAGCTTAGTATAATTCAATTAAGAATTCTGAAAAGTACAGCTGTGTGTATCAGGAGTAATAAAACACCAAAGTGGCATTTCAAAAATGAGGAAAGCATTGATTGTTCAACAAATGAGGTAGTGAAAATTAACCATACACACTTGGGAAGAGATGACAAGAAAGATATATTCGTATTTCACAACTTTCACAGAAAATAAATTCCAATTGGATTAAAGATCTAAACATAAAATCTGAAGTCATATGCAAACTAACAGGCTTTGCTTAATATAATGCCAAAAACAAACTGAGAAAGAATTGTAGTTTGACAGATTTAAATATTTAAAAACTTCTGCTTGTCAAAACATACCAAACCAAGTTAAGTAGGCAAAAGTCAAGAATGGGAAAGATTTTGCAATGTGTGTAAACTGTTAGTGTCTTTAATATAAACACCTTTTATGAATTATTAAGTAAAGTGCAACTAATCCAATAAAGTGGGTGAAGTACATGAACCATAAATCACCGGAAGGAATATAAGATCAATATACTATAAATCATAAATATGGCTAATAATTTCAGTACTTTGCATTATATTTATAGATTATACTTCAACAATGAGTCCACCAAAGTTTAAAACAGAGGACATCTTCTGTATTTATTAAGAGTGAGGACAAAGGGGTACTCAAGGGTAACTCAAGTTAATGAGAGAACAAATTTTTTCAATTTTTAAGTTAATGAGGGAATAAATTGTTACAATTTTCAAGTTAATGAGGGAATAAATTGTTTCAGTAGTTCTAAATCATACAATACTGCAGTCGGTAAAATATATATATTTTTAAGATATTGACATGGAACAATGCCCTGGATATATTTTAAGAGAAAACATACAGTTGACCCTTGAACAAGGTGTTGAACTACATGGGTCCACTTACATGTAAATTTTCTTTTGCCTCTGCCACACCTGAGACAGCAAGACCAAACTCTCCTCTTCCTCTGCCTCCTCAGCCTCCTCGATATCAAGACAAAAAGGATGTCAACTTTTTGATAACACACTTGGTAAATATATTCTCTCTTCCTTGTGATTTTCTCCACAACAGTTTCTTTTCTCTAGCTGACCTTATTGTAAGAACACAGTATATAATATATATATGTAAAACATACAAAATATTAATCAACTGTTTATGTTACCAGTAAGGCTTCTGGTCAAAAAGAGCCTGTTAGTAGTTAACTTCTGAGTGAGTCAAAAGTTATACATGGATTTTCGAGTGTGCGGGGGTTTGGTGCCCCTAAACCCTGTGCTGTTCAAGGATCAACTATAAAAGGTAACTGTATAGTTACTGTAAAATGACTATTGTCTCAGTCCATCATGTGTTGCTCTAAATAACACCACAGACTGGGTTATTTATTATGAATAGAAATTTATATTTTTATAGTTCCAGAGGCTAGGAAGTCCAAGATCAACTGGCAGGTTCAATTGTCTGATGAGGGTCTGCTCTGTGCTTTCAAGATGGCGTCTTGAATGCTGCATCTTCTGAGGGGAGAAATGTTGTGTCCTCACACGACAGAAAGCAGAAGGCAAAAAAAGGGCAAACTCCCTCCACTAAACCTTTTGTAAGAGCATTAATGTACACATCAGGGAAAAACTCTCATGACCTAACTACTTCCCGAAGACCCCACCACCTGTCACTGTTGCATTGGGGATTAAGTTTCCAACACACGAATTTTGGGGTATCCATTCCAACCATAGCACCATACCCTTGGCCCCAATTCTATGTCCTTCTTACATGCAAAATACATTCATTCTATCTCAACAGCCCCAAATTCTTAATGTATCCTAGCACCAACTCAAGTCTAAAGTCCAGACCCTAATTTAAATTAGATATGGGTGAGACTCAAGGTATGATTCATCCTGAGACAAATTTCCCTTCAGCCTGTGAAAGCAAGCAAATTATGTGCTTTTAAAATTCAGTGGTGGGACAGGCACCAGACAGACATTTCCGTTACAAAAGGAAGAGATAGGCAAGAATGAGTAACAGGTCCCAAGTGAATCTAAAACCGAACAGGGCAAACAACAACAAATCTTATGGCTTCAAAATAATCTTTGACTCTATATCATTCTGCTTGGATACAGTGGAATAGGGTTTTGGTCCCCAAGGCTCTGGGCAGCCCTGCTCCTGTGGTTTTGCTGGGTATTGCTTACACTTCAGCTGTCATGCCTATGGCTTTCCTAATTGGCATTGCATGTGGATAGCTCCATGGGTCTGGATCTTGGGGGTGGCTCCACTAAGCATTGCCCTAGTGGGGCTCTGTGTGGCAGCTCCATCCCTGTGGCAGGTCTTTGCCTGGGCCCTGAGAACACTTTGTGGATTAGAGATTTCTTCTCCCAAATGTCCTGACTCAACCCTCTTAAATTCTGCCTTCCACAAAGTTTTAGGACATGGATATAACTCAGCCAAGTTCCTTGTAACTATATGTGGTCCTTCCTTCAGTTTCCAATGCCTTGTTTTACATTTCCATCTGAGACCTCATTAGAATGGCCTTTACTATCCATGTTTCTATCAACATTTTGTTCATGGCCACTTGAGTAACACCAGAGAAGATTCAGGCTTTCCCTGAAGCTCTTTTCTTCTGAACCTTCACCATAATTTCCCTTAATGCTCCATTCACAGCAAAATAGACTTCTAGCACTTGCTTCAAAACTCTTCTAGCCTCTACCTCTTACCAACTAAAATGTGCTTCCACATCTTTAGGTATTTGTTATAGCAACACCTCGCTCTCCGTGCCAATTTCTATCTTAGTCTGTTTTGTGCTACTGTTTAACAGCATACCACAGTCTGGGTAATTTATAATGAATAGAAATTTATTTTCTCATAGTTCTAGAGACTTGGAAATCTAAGATCAAGTTGCAGCAAGTTCAGTTGTCTGACGAAGGTCTGCTCTCTGCTTTCAAGATGTAGTCTTGAATGCTGTGTCCTCTGGAGGGAATAAACGTTGTGTCCTCCATGGCAGAAGACAGAAGAGCAAAAAGTGGTGAACTCCCTACCTCAAGCCTTTATCTAATGTCATTAATCTGTTCATGAGGGCAAAGCCATCATGACCTAAACACCTCGCAAAAGCTCACTTCCCAACACTGTTGTATTGTGGATTAAGCTTCTAACACATGATTCTGGGGGGACATGTTCAGACCGTAGCAGCTCTTTAGTTTTCTTTAGAACTTATATAGAATTATACAGGTGGTAGGAGGTAGTAGAAATATATACTGAAAGGTCCTTCATATTGGGCCATATAAGATGTGTGTGTGTGTGTATGTGTATGTGGGATATATATATATATGTATTCATATACATGTTCATAAACATCATTTAGGTATACAAATAGCCTCTATGTTTCCTTGGTCTTACCAGCTGAGGCAAATATATATATATATATATATATATATATATATATATATATATATATATATATATA